>JPFL01000185.1:0-110897 GCA_000733385.1 Paramecium biaurelia | reverse complement strand
GTTGCTTTTCCAATTTTGATATAAAAAAGCAACAATTTACACTAGATTGTGATAAGACAAAGGATATTCTCAAGAACTTTAATATTAAACTTATTCGCTAAAGAGTATGTTAAAATGACAAAATCCACAGAAAACTATCTTAACATAATATCCAAAATACTCAATAATTAAATCTTACTTTTGGACAAAACTTTCGCATAAGAACAAGACCACTTCTCTCAAGGTAAGATAATAGTGCTGATCTCAGAGACTCTCATTCAGCTAGTAGAGTAATGTCTCACTCATAACAAAGATTAGTCAATAAACTATTTTAATGAATTATTATGAATGTTATCATATCTATCTTTGCCAAACTATATACTTCATGTTCTTAATATTAATTAAGCTATTTATTTCATAGATTAATCGATTCATATTTAAAATCAATCACTTAAAATTTGTTTAAACAAATAATTCAAATAAATATTGTTAGTCTTTTTAAACTATCCTTTCATTATCTATTTTTCAACTTAAAATTAAGTCTAAATTGACTTACTATACATGTAATTGAATAGAAAATACTTAACAAAATTAAACATATTAATAGGATAATCAAATGTGCATACAATAAATTATATAATGATTTTTATATATACAAGTAATTATATTCACTTATAATATCTTAATGATTAGAATATATATTCATAAATTACTATTCTACTTATAAAGTGAATTAGACAAAGAGAAATTATTATGTATATGATAAACAATAAGAAATATGATAAAATTATGTCAAACTTAATGTTTTGATAAATCTTTTAACTATTACTTTAATTAAATTAAGTACATAAAAAGACAAATAATAATTCAAAATGAATTGATAATTTATATCATTTTAAGAAAACAATTGTAAATTATTATTAATAGCAATATTAAAATAAAATATAACATTAATAAAGAGCATTACATCTAAAATTTATTTATTATCTAATCAGATGAATATCAATCAATTTATATTTCCCTTCCAATAAGAACTAGTCTTTTCTTTTTGTATTTTTATTTGGCAATTGCTAAGTATTCTTCATAATTTTAGTCAATTTTATCAAAATCAAATTATTATTCAGGTATTTATCCAATTTATACTTATGGATTATTGATTTATATATCTTAAAGTGTACATAAAGGAGCAATAGGATACCAAGTACCTTTTTATAAAATTGAATTTTACCGTCTTATTTATAAATGTTTTGGAATGGAAGAAACCAAAAATAGGAGTAATTAAAAAACCAAGCTATGTTGGATAATTTTCCTCTATCAAATAAATTAATGGTTCTTGGAGGTTTGTCATTTTGTAAACAGCAATTTTCATTTGTTCCACTTTTCATTTATTCTAATGTTGTCTAATTATTAAGAATTAGTGATGAATGATAAAAAAATAAGAAACACAACATAACACAAGTTGGATATAATACAACACTTGTTAAACACCAATAAATATAAAAGAAGGTTGATTGATGATAAAAGAAACCTTGGCTACTTCGAAACAAAAATCTAAAATAAATCCATGATGCATAGCTATATTACATTGCACCAATCTAATATATATAATTTAAAATATTATACAGTCATATACATTGTAAAAAGATAAAAAGATCTATGATTTCTTAAACCTACACAATTATGAATCCAAGGACAATGATGATCCATTTTTAAATTGCATTTCCCACAAAGTGAACAATGATGTGTTCTCATAGGTTTCCATTTATTACATTCAAGACAGGAATTTGTATTTTTATATAAAGGATCAATTCTTCTATTATCTTATAATGGAGTAGCCTTCTCTATTGTATAATTTTTTATTGTAATCGATTAATAATATGACAACATAGCCATAGAATAAACAAAGCAAACTAAAAATCCATTTATTAATTCAGTTGTAGGATCCATTTTCAAATCGAAATACTAATCTTTTCAATATTGATACAAACTATTCTAAAATCACACAATTTGTTGGCATTAAGATAGTGAAAAATATGATAAAAGGTCCTGCTTAATGTTTAAATTATGATCTCTTTTTGTGTCTATGATTATGATCACTAGAATGAATCATTTAATAAAAAAATTATATTAAATTATTTTTAAATCAAAAAACACAAAATTGCATGTCTTAGAATTCTAGTAAGAAAATTACTAAGGATTCCATAAGTGATGAAGATGATTGTGAAGATATAAATGAATGTTTCATTCGTAATCTTGACATTCTTCTTATTTTGATATTAAGTTATATTGGAATATTAGTTTTGATTTTCATATATAGTTTGCATAAAGGTTGGTAAGTAAAAAGAATGAAAAAAAATATTGTATTACAAAGCTTTGAATTTAATCATAAAAGAAAGAAATATGAGATTAATTGAATTTATATTACTTTAAAACTATTCTCTATCAACTTAAATCATTAAACTTCACTTTTTTATTTAAATCGTATTATTGAAATTATAAAATGCTGAAGAAGCTAACTTCTTATTAATTAATACTTTTATCATTTTTTTGGATTAATATAAAAATTGTAATTGTTTTTCTTTTTTTTTATTTATTAAAGTTATATTACAAATACCAAATGCACATAGATAGCAAAATGTTGTTATTGTAAAACATACTAAAATACAGATTCATTATCTAAATATTATTTGAGTTCTATTAATAAGAAATTCTTTGTTAAAAATGATTATAGATATCATTTTATTAAAACCAACCAATTAATGGTAGAAGGTCTATTTTAAATCTTTCTTTTGGTGTAACTTATTTAAATCTCTAAGCTTTCAAAAAGTTAATAATTTTTATAAAATAACAAACATTCTAGAATTTATAACAATCGAATATAAATATAATTTATTTTAGGTGATTAAAAAACAGAATTAAAAAAAAATATAGAAATATTGAAGGAAATGCATGAGTGAAAAATACAAACCTTTAATAAGTTATTCATAATTTATTGTCTATAATTGAAATGTGAGTAAGAAAATTATTAAATGATATTTCAAGTGAAACCCATAAGAGATTCTTCTATTTGAATAAGAGTATAAAAATTAAAACGGTTTTATTTAACCATTTATTTCTTGTGGAGTTTCTAATTCTGATTTAATAAAAGTGAAATTAAGACAATTATAATCTGTTTTTTGTTTCAATATAGTGAATAAATTAAATCAAAAATATATATAAATGAGTTAAACTAAATTTTATTAAATGTTATATTTATAGTAGTAATAATTGGTGAAATGATATCATCTAGTATTTTTTATTTCTATACATTTGGTTCAAAATTCATCGCACTCAGAGTTTAAGGAAAAGGATTCATCGATTATACTTTATATTATTGTTGGGAATATATTTTCTAAAATAATTTAATTTTAATACTTGAGGCAGCTGTGGATGAAAGTGTATACATAGATCGATTAATACTTAATTGATCATATTCATCATTCTCTGAATCTACAAAATTTATCACCATTGATTTTAAATCAGGTAATAGAACATAGTTTGATTTTGAAGAAATCTCATCTTACATTTCCTCTTCTTTAGGTTTTAGTATTTATCCAATATTATTTTTAAAGTACATCTTCATGTTTGTAACTATGTTAAACTCTTTCTTTATATCGTTATTTTAATTGTTCATTTATGTAAAATTCTAAATCTTTGTTATAATTATTTAAATTACATGCTCCTATATTGTGGTTAAGATCTGATAAAACTGAAATTTAGATAGAAATAATATTTATCAAATAATAAAGCAAAACTACATAAAACATATGTTGAGACATAAATTTATTATATATTAGATTGAAGGAAATGATAATCATAATGATAATGATAATCATTTACTTTTCTATTGCAAGGATATTTTTAGAATCTGAATAATAAAAGAATTGACTATCATATTTATATTAAAACAAAAAATCAATCAACCAAAATGATGATTATTTCATTATTTCTATTTACTATAGATTTCTATCTCTATTGGGCTTCAAAGAAGAATATTTTAATACACCATCTATTATATATTAAGAATATGAAATTTAAAAAATATTTATCCCATTATTTTTAGGTACTATAAGTTGACTAATGTTCAGATTTCTCTACTAAATTCGAATAGATGATTAAATTTACTTAATTTTCAAATTTCTAAAACTTTTTCATCATTTTCCAGCAATTGTATTAAAAATAAATTCAAAAAATGTAATTGCTTTACAAAATTATTTTTAATCAAAATTCATAATAAATATAAACTACATACTTATAAACTGATAAGAAATAAATTAAATTTTATAACAATTCATAATGGTTATATTTAACAAATACATTATACGTATATAACAAAGTATTTCAATTATTAAAATATAATTTTTATAGCTAAATAAATTATTATCATATTTATTTTTATCTTGATTATCTAATTAAGTCATAATATATTGTATTTAAATTCTGTTACTAATTATATACAAGTAAAACAGTTTAAATTAAGCATATGATTATGTAACTTTGATTAGATTTCAAGTTATAGGGAAATTCAAATAATTAACTTTAAAAAAAACACTTACTCTATAATAAATAAATAAAATATAATATAATATTAAATTATTATTTTTCGTTAAATAAATATTTTTTAAAATGGCTACTCAAAAGTAAGAAAATAGATTATTCAATTTAACTCCTAATAAGTCATAACAACTTTAGCAATCTACATTCTTTTAAAAAGGTTTTGTAAGTTCTAATAATTTTCCATAAAAAATTGCTCCTAATTATTAATTTACTTATGAAAGTATGCCTAAAGTGAATTGTCATTATCATGTTGATCAATATATAACTATGTTTTGTAGATGTCAAACATGTTAAATGCCCTTATGTCCACAAGTATATAATAATATAAAATAATTAGTGCGTTAAAATCCATTCACAAGAACATCAAGCATACAATACATATGGTGATTTTGACACTCTTGAGAATTGTTTAACAGAAGTGTATTAATCTGTAGCTGGCAATTGTAATAGATTTGTAGATGAAATGGGATAATTAAATAAGGTAACAGCATTAAATGAAGGTGTCAATTATTATATGGATAAAGTCAAATAAGCAAGATAACAATGTTATTAAGTAATTGATAACTTCTTCAATACTTTGGAAGCAGAATTAGCATAAGAAATAGAGGGAAATAGAGGATTTATGACTAATCAATCTTAAAATTTTAGTAAATACTTGCAATAAAGATGGAAGACTTTGATGAATCTATTAGAAAAGCTTAATACTGATAGATGTGTAAAGACTCTTGTAAAATATTATACATCAAATCTTCCTCAAGAAAATGAGGAATACTATCATGAATCTAATTAATTTATGAAATAGTTCAATAAATGTGTTCCTGAAATCATATTAGATTAAAGTGCATTGTATGAGTTAAATATTGATTTGGCCAAGTTTGTCTCTTTGAAAAAAGTGCCAGTTATGAAATAAGTATCAAGAGGATACCCATAATATCCTCCAAATGAACCAATATAGCCAATGTATAATTAATTTATATAACCTCAACAAAATCAAACTTTGATGCCTTTGACAAATACTGAACCTCCCATTGAACCTCCAAAATAATATCCAGTTAAATAAGGATCATTTAAGTAGGAACAAAGTCGTCCTGTTTAATAAGACAACACTTAAATTCATCCATATTTATTGACTCCTCCGAAAACGAGTAATTTTTATTAATGATGAATATATTTAATTTAATGGATATATATTTAATAATAATATAATGTTTCACAATTGTTTGGCAGAATCAACCAATAATTATTTAAGTTGATTCACATAGGTACTATTTAATAATGCTACATCAACAATGACTGCACTTACTAAATATGGATCTATGTTAGCAGCTGGTCTTCGATCTTCCAAATAACTAGAAATATATAATATTGTTATTAATACCCAGCTCCTAATTCTTTTGTAATTACAGGTACTCTAATGGATCCTCCTCTAGAACCATCTCCCCAAGAAAATGTACTATATGAACTTGTTTCATGATGACCAGTTAATCTCTATTCATTATTGGCTCCATATAACTTTAAAACTTCCGAATGAGTGTTTTATAATAATGGAATCAATTCATTAACTATATATTGATATCCTCCTTTTCCTCTAGTCTTGATATCTGAATAATTTGTATGAGCACCTGATCCATTCCAATCTCCCAATATTGGTTTTGGATCATAGTTTATATCAATTCCAAATTCCTCTCCTACTCTCTCTAATATGTATCTGGCCAACCATAGATGATCTCCAATTTCAATACCTTCAGCTATACCAATTTAGAATTCCCATTGAGATGGTGCAACCTCAGCATTGATACCAGCTATCTTCAATCCAGCATTTAGACAAGCTCTTAGATGTGCTTCTGCTAAAGCTCTTCCAAAATTGTTTCTCTCTCCAATTGAACAATAATATCTTCCTTAAGGATAAGGAAATCCTCCTGTTGGCCAACCAAGAGGCCAAATATGAGTTGTACCAGTTCTCTTTAATAAAAATATGTGGGCTACCTCTAAATGGATCTTTAACATAAACTACAGGTTTCAAATATATTTCAGACCATTTAGTATTGGCTTATTCAGTTGATGAACCATCAAATGTCCACCATTCTAAATCAGATAGTTTAGTAATTGTGTCATTATATACCTAAAAATAATAATATAGATAGAATACCTTAGTTTTAGATCTCATTCTCTCTCCAGTTCCATCAATCCATATGTATTCAGCTAAAATTTGTTTTACATCTGAATTCAATTTAAAATAATTGAAATCACGAAGATGTTCTACAGTCTCTGTCATTAAGAATACACAATAAATCAAATTTCATCTAAAATTTATTAAAATCTCTCAATTTAAAAGGTGAAATAATAAGTCATTTCATCATATTCAATATTAAAATGAGCTATTATTAAGATATATCGTAATTAGTTTTTAATTTGATAGTTTAATTGAATAAATTTGATTAATGTTAATTTTTAATAATTCATTATCATAATAAATTAAATTTTAATAATCCTTCATGAGATATTTATCTTAGAATATCAATTTTTGGTGCCAATATATTATTCTACTTTAAATAAATATATATTACATAATTATTCTCAAATAATTGTTCCAATGAATCAAATGAAATATATGTTGGCAATATCAATATACAAATTCCTAGGGTTTCGTTAAGAGTTTCTATTTTATGGTCATTTATTTATTTTTACATAATGAAATAAATGTTAGAATTGGAAATACAGTATGCTTTAAAATATTGATAAGCAAAAAATGTATTAACCATCTACTCATTTTTGATTTGTCATTTGATACATAAGCTGTAGCTGCCATTGAAATTGGAATCAAGTAACCTAATGTCAGATATAGAGTATAAAGGAGAAATTCAAATGCTTCGAAAATCATATTTATATATATTATTATTTTATTATTAAATATGGAAATGTAAAAAAAGAAAAGGGAATTGACTCCAGAACAAGTTTAGAAAATTAAAGATGGTTTCTAAATTTAAAGAGTAATTATGAAAGACTAAGAAACTTAATAAATTTATTGGGATTCTATTTCAGAAAATGTATCTAAATATTTATAATTTATAGATCACCCAAGATATAATGGATATTACTTTAGATCCTAAAATCATTACATCAAAAGCTGCTACTAGATCAATCTAATTTTCTACTAAAGAGATACTATAAGACTTAATATTAATTTAAGATGTATTAATACATATATTTTTTATAGGCTTATTTACATGATAATAAAATTGAACATTTTGTATTTAAATTTGGTTTTGTTATGCCTGAAACTGTGAATACTTGGGATTCTACAATTGTTAACAGACCACCTGAATAAATGTTGCCCAAAGAAATCTAATCTGGCAATTTAGTTGTTAATATCTAAATGTTTGAATAAGATCACCTTATCTTCAATGTAAAAGTGAGAATATTTTATTCATGAAATGAAAAAGTTAAAAAATTATTCTACATAATGAAATTCTATCAATCATCATTCTCAGCTTTATTATTTTCTTCTTCCTCCTCAACAACGAAATTCGTTTCCTTTAAAATTTTCAACCATTTAGAAAATGTTTCATTTTTTATTTCCTATTCACAAATAAAATTCACTATTGCTAAAATATATATATATATCAATATTTACTTGGTCTAAATTAATCAATCTTAATTTAATCTTCCTCATCAATTTCCAATTTTTAGGGTATATTAAATTTTGTATTGTATCCTTCAAAACTTATACGATTAAGAAACAATCCTTCAGCAGGTGCTAAGATTATTCTTAATTGATTTTTGAAAAATGTATTATCAATAAAAGTAGCTGGCAATTCCTCTTAAAATATTTAAATAACAATTCCCATCATCTTTCTAATCTAATGATAAATGAAACTTTATCCATGTATCAAAAATTTAAAGAATTCCCTTTCTTAATATTTGAGCAATTCCACTTAAATAGATAATATGTATCTCATCGATTAAGGATCAGTATATTTCATAGCTTTACTATAATTATGGAAATTGTGAGTCCCTACAAATCTTTTTACTAAAGTATTCACCTTCTCCAAAATCTCTTCTCCTTTTTTCTCAGAATAAATTGAAATTGGAGCAATATATTCATAAAATCTATATCTTGCATATTTTCTAACATCAAATCCCTTAGTTACTAATTTTATTGAATGAACTTTAATATCATTAGGTAAATTAGAATTTATCACATTTAACACCTTAACATAATCCAGTTTTATTTTATCCTTCTACTCCTATACAACTTCCTCCTCATTTTACTATATATCATCCTTAAAAAATTCTTTATTAAAGCATAATTTCACTGCAATTGAATTACATAAGGCATGAACTCCTTTATCTGTCCTTGCTCCTCTACTCCAATCTAATTTTGATAAATCATTTGCATTCTATTCCATAATGAAATTCTATTTATCAATTTTGTCATTACAGAATCTTTAAGTGCTTGAAAAAGCTTTGATTCCACAGTGTCAAATTCAGCTCCTTTTTAGATTTATAATCCATGATAATTTGCTCCATTATATCCAAATGTCAACATTACTTTTTTTTTGAAATAGTTTCTAGACATAATTAATAAAATTAACAAAATTTTTTATAATAATCTTTGGATTTTATGAACTTCATACAATTTCTATTTTCTACACAATTAAATTTTATAAATAGAATAATTAAATCAAATATATACCAAAGAGTTTTCTTCTACCATATTAAAAATATGTTAAAATATTAAATAATTATTTATAACAGATATTTACAATGAGAAATGCTTATGAGTATATTCATTATAAATAATTTTAGTTAATCATAATCTTAATAAGTTCTTTAAGTTTGCAATAATTCATAGGGAATATTAAATTAACACAACTATTTCCTTGAGTATGATATCCCCATTTTTAATAAGATTCCTAATACAAAAAAAATTCAAACTAAACCTAAGGAAAATATTTTTAATCATAAAACAGATTTCAAAAACAAGGATTTTGTAGGAATAAATGATTCAAATACAACTCCTTTATATTGTATCAATTGGCTTAAGTGTAAATATGAGAAGGAAGTATATATTATTTGATTTAGGATTTTGATCAATTAAAAAAATAATACGAAAAGCTATTGTCAATAAAACCTGAATTAAACATAGATTATTAAATTGAAAAAGATCTAAAAAGAACTAAGTTGGCAGAAAATAAAATATAAGAAATTAAAAATATCTTATTAGCTTATTCTATCTTTGATCCCTCAATAGGATATATCTAAGGAATGAATTATATTGTTTCTGTATTATACGGTCATGCAAAATAGGAATGGGTAGGATTTTGGCTATTTGTTTTATTGATTGAATAAATGGATATAAGGGATATGTATTAAATATCTTAGAATTCTTTAAATAAATACTCTTAAATATTAGATTTCTATATTTGTAGATGTTAATATAACTTATATGTAAATCTAAAGGAAAAATAAGTACAAACTCAATTATATATATAATAATGGATTTTAAGTTTATTATTACAATAGATACCATTTGAATATTCATAGATGTATCTAGATGGATTATTCAATAAAGGTCTATCCTATTTTTATACGGTTGCTATTACATTAATAAAGATGTTTGAGTAGACTATTGTTGATGGAGAATAAATAGAAATATTGATGATCCTTACTTAAAAGCAGAATGTATTATGTTATAAAATGTAGAGTCTGTTAAATTGGGCATTTATTTTATCTATTGATTGGGATATTGAAATATTTGATATTAGGGCTATAATTAAGAGTTTTGACAGTGAACAAAATATATTTTAGATATCAAGATTGTAGACTCATTAATCATAATAACTCATTCATTTTATTTAATTTATTAAATAATGCTGAAAATATGAAAAACTTTAATTATTTATAAACAATCAATCACACATCATTATTTTATAACAATAAATCTTGTTATTAGATAATGTTTTCTAATTTTTTTATATTTTTATCTTAATTTTAAGGTTATTTAAAATTTTAGTATCTTTTATACCAACCCAACTTATCTTCTTTAGGAATATCAATTCTTTTATTTTTTAATTCTATTACAACTTCTAAATGTTGATCATAAGTTTTGGCAGATCCAAGTTTGGATCTCAAATCTAAAAATAAATTAAAACAGATTACCAGTAAAAATCTGTAAGCCTGTATATAGAAGTTTAAATAGATGTGCTTTGATTTCAGATAATCTCGCATCATATTATTTGGCAAATTACATATATTCTAGAGCCAAATCATTTAAATCTTTTATTTCACCTGAGAAAAGAGCAGGATTTTCTAAGAGAGCTTCTGAAGACATGACAGCATCTACTTTAGTTTCTTGGAGACATCTTTCAACATCAGACCAAGTGTAGATACCTCCATTTGCAAAAACAGGAATTTAAAGTAATTGTTTGATTTCAGCAATAATAGTCCAATCGCATTAACCAACAAAATCTTTATTTTACTCTTTAGTTCTACCATGTACAGTTAGAATAGAGCATCCAGCTTATTATATGTCTTTGGTTAAATCAAGAGTTCTTTTACGATCTTTGAATACTCTGATTTTACAAGTAACTGGAACATTTATATTTTATTTTAATTCTTTCACAATGGTTCTATGGTTTAAATAAGTGAATTTACAGAACTTATTCTCTCTTTTCTAAAAGATAAGCTCCATAAAGGCCTTTCCTTGCAATTCCTTAAGGACAACCAAGATTGATATCTATGGCATCACATTGATCCTAAATCATTAATGCAGCCTTAATTAAGACTTAGGGATCATGTCCACATAATTAGGCAAATAAAGGCCTGTCTTCTGGACAAGTAGTAAAGAATTCATCTTTGTATGGTTTGGATTCAGTCATGATACGACTATGTAACATAGGTGTATAGGCTAATGTGGTTCCATGTTTTCTAGTTAACATTCTAAATGCAAGTTCACTTTAATCAACCATAGGGGCACCTATGATAAGTAGATGTAGATACAAATGAATTTAGGTGATCCCAACTTTCTGTAGAATTACCATGCTTATTAAATGTGATCATCCATTAATATTATAATTAATATGGCCACTGAATTATTATAAGAGAATTATGAATTCAATGCTCCACCTAGAGTGGTTTAGAAGATGAAATATAGAGAAGATAGAGATGCTTGCAACATTATGTGGGATAAGAGAGTTATTAGAGGTAATACATATTCAAGTGTGTTGAATAAATCTGAACCGACTATGTAAACAACTATAAAAAGGATTCAAAACACTAAAGTAGTGACTGAAAAGAAGGAGGATGAAACTATTCATGATGAAGAAACTCAAACTGACCCAAATGTTGAAGAGTTGACTGATAAACCACCTAGACATCTCAAAGAAACTCAAACAGAATTCATAATTAGAAAAAATTGTACCAAGATTGTACATGAAGGAGAAGACAGGAATTGATGAAGAAACTTAAGTGTGGGATGATGGAGAACTATTTAATTTTGAATATGAAGCTGAACCAATTCTTTAAGTATTAGTAAGAAAAACATTGGATTTAAGTAGAATGGAAGTATTATAAGAAGAGGAGCTTAGAGAGATGAAGGAGAAGTAAGAGCATTATTAAAAATTAAAGCAAATGGAAATGGCTGAATAAGATAGGTTAGAAAAGAAAGAATAACAGTTATATAATGAGAATATTAAATTAAAATAACAATTCCATAATTAAAAATAGAGGGATATAAAGACACATGAAAAATTAGTCAGTAGAGCATCAGCAAAGAAATATCTATCTAAATGTGTTAATTTGGCATTATAATAATTGGAACATAGTGGATATTTTAGAGATCCTGTTGAAATACAATTAATATCTGAATACTTACCTTGGATTTATTAAGATGTCACAACTGAATTATTGAATTCCAATCATATACTTGTTGAATACACTTAAATGTTAGACAACATTGATGATAACATGTTTTAATTACATACAAAAACATTATCTTAAGATAGAAATAGAAGACAATCAATACTAGAAGAAAGAGAAAGACAAAGATTAGCTAAAGAAGAGGCTGATAAATAAAGAAGAGAAAGAAGAAAAATTAGATTAGAAAAAGAAAGAAGATAGAAATTGAAAGAAAATGTTTAAGAATAATTAATAACTAAAGGAGAAGAAAAAGAATGGTTTAATCTAATATCTGATATAGATGGATATTATCAAGGAACTAATACTATTGGTTATTTGGGAGGTATTATTGGTTAATTTGTTATCATTATCAATGCTTTACAATAAGTGGGAGAATCTATTGAAGATATATCTGAATTGATTACCAATTCAATTGCTGCATTACCAGAAGGAACAGTCATCGAATTAGGATTAAGAGATCAAATTGATTAAATGTTAGCTGATCTTGAACGTATAATATATTAATTATAATCATAGCTGAATTGACTCTAGCAAACTTACCTGAATAATTAACTTAAGGAATAGAAAATGCAATAAAATCTAATATTGTCTATAGTTTATAATAACATTGGCCATCATTTGAATTTCTTTAAAATGTGAATCAAATTATTGATTTGGTTATTAAAACCCTTTTTGAAAATAGACCTAAAGTCAGATGGTCAAAAATTAAAGGTTAGGTGAATTTTGAAAAGATTCCATGCCTAATCAAATTGTAACCAGGAATGGAAACTTTACGATTTCATCCAAAATCAGGAAAAACGAGAGTTGAAAGATAAGTAGAAGATGAAGCCACTGAGGAAGAAATAATTAATCCATAAAATCTAGGTGAAGCAGTGGTTGATACTAAAGCTACTGCATTTATACCTTAAGTATTTCTTATTTAAATTGCTTTTAGAATGAGGAAATTCAAATTGCTGTCATCCATAATGTAGCAGAATTCCATCTTAGAAATTTAATTGTATAATAGATTGGTGAACAAGATATTCCATGGCTTGTCAATTTCACAGAAAAATGCTAAAAATTAGAAACATAAATTATTGAAACCCTAAATCCTCAACTACCTTAATTGGAAGTTTAATAATATTGATTAAGAACATATTAAATTTAATCATATATTTTTACATTATTATAATAATACTAATTGTTGTTTTTAGAATTAAATACTATATATAGCATTAAATTCAAAAATTATTAATTATAAATTCTATGAATCTCCAACATTTAAATTTAAGACTTATAAAGAGAAAAATAATAATCTTTCTATTTATAGAATTAATTTTGGTAGCTGGTTCAATTTAAATTAAATTTTCATTAAATTTTTGATGCATTACAGCAAATGAATAAGAAAATGTAAATTATGATATATAGATCTACAGTCTAATTTTATTATTAATACCTTTCTTAAACTTATTAATTCGATTTGCTTTTACATTTTCTTGCAAGATTTTTTTGATAAAAACATATTTTTATTCTTTTTGTCTTTTTTTTATATTAAATTATTAATTTTGGTTTATTATTTTTTTTATTCTTAAGATCTTATATATAGATTTTATTTATAATGCAAATTTAAAATCTGGATAAGATATTAACATCTTATTTCATGTAAGGTGTAACTTCTAATTCTTTATCATTATTCGATACCAAGTTATTAATAAACTATTTAACCTCTTAATAAACAAGAACTTCCTTTGCCTTCTCTCCATTGTTGTTTAACAGGCACGATTTCATCTTTAAACAATCCTTCTAACCCTTGTAAGCTTTTTATTAAGATTCAAAGGCAAATTTATCTTATTATAATCTAGTGATTTCATATCAAGTAGCCACTTTTCTGATGTCTTCCCATACAAAATAGGTGATCTCTTGCACATGGATGATCAAAATGGAATCACTTAGTAATTCAGCATTTATTGAACTCTACATATCATACATAGTCATCTTCTCAACTCCAGCAACAATACCAATATCCAACATTCCTGTTCTAATTTTAGCAGCAATCACAGCACAAGCCTCTATGCCTAAAGAACAGAGTCTATTTATTGCCGTCAAACAAGTAGTATCTGGAAACCCTACTAAGAAGGCACTATCTTAGATACTATAGCTCCACTCCCAGATTAATTCATATTACCAACAACAATGCCTTAGATCAACTTTGGATCAATCTTTGTTCACTATAGTAATCCTGTAAATGCTGTACATAGTAGTACTTCTGGTGGATCATCCCATAGTAACCCTCTTTTGGCTTTTGTCAAAGGAGTTCTCACAGCTCCACAAATTATGACATCATTGTCACTTTTTGTTGGCACTGGAGTACAATTTTTTATTTATGTACTAAGGTGTTCGACTCTATTCTTCAATAAGATATTTTTATTTTATGAAAATGCATAATATTGTATATAGATAAATATCTGTTCTTAAATATGAAAAAATATATTATATATTTTTAGTATCATTTTTTATTTATATTTTATTTTACTTAAAGTAGTTCAATATATATTAATACATCTATTGATATTATAAATTAATATGCACTATTTAGTATAAATATGAATTTTAATTTAGTATATATTTCTTCATTATATTTGTTTCTTAAAATATAATTAATTTTTTGTAAAAATTTTAAGTTTAAGTTTAATGATTTATAGAGATTGACCAAGAATTCATGCTAAATCATCCTTCTTTGAATCAATAGAAATTGTAAATAATTTGAAATACCAAATATCCCTATCAATTATGGAAGATTAATGCGTTAAAACATTAGAAAATCTAACAATTTTCACAACTTATATCGATCATCCCCAATGCTGAGTTAAACTTTATCGAATCCTAATTTTACTCAAAGAATAAAGAGAAATATACATTGAATATTTATAGTAGTTTTGCGAGTATGTTGTGTCCAATATTACCTTAAAGAGTAAATGAATAAATAACCCTCAAAGACAATTTTTATTATTTTATTAGTGTCTATTGTCTCAAAAATGTATGACTTATGTTATAAAATTTTATCTTAAGATATATTAAAGAAATGTGAATTTTATATATATATACAGAGTTTCGACTATTGATGACTTTCAAAAAATCACCTTCAAAGATTTAATTTTCTGATTAGGATTTAGAAATGAAAAAGTGATGATAATCTAATAGATGATTTTTAAATATTTATGAAAAGATTAAAATAATTTTTCTAGTTATCAAGCAAAGTAAAAAACAAATTTAATTACTCTTTTGATAAATTTTAGAATAACAAAAGCTTTTAAATACGAAGTAGTAAAATTTATGTATTAATTAAAATATATATATAAGTCTTATTTAAAATAAAATTGTTTTTATATGGTAACACTCGATAAACATAAATAATAATTAATCTTTAATCATCATTAATTTGCATTTTATGGACATGGCAAAAAATATTGATGTTGAGGAAACTAGAAATAAGGATAGAGTATTGAAAATTGTGGAAAACAATTCACTGAACTTATTGGTGGCATATTGCACATACTAATTGGCATTATATATTATTAGGTTTGACCAATACTCACTGATGGTGAATATTCTTATGATTGCACTGATACAATTGAGTTGAATTTTTGTTCAGTTTTTGTTAAATTTAATTATTCTTTTTTTGGAACAATGTAATAAGGGTTCTTTATATTGAGATATTTATTTCGAAGGTATGAATAGAACCTATTCTTAATACTGTTTTCTGATCTTCCTTTAAGGTTTTTTTATATGACGCTCCATTTTCCTCCTACATTATTATAGATTTCTATTATTTTTTCATCCTCTTCTTTGCTCCAAGGTTCGTTATTTAATCCTGGATGTAATTAATTAAGGTAGTGTTCCCTAATTTATTTCCCTGAACGATTAGGTAATAATTTGCTGATTTTACTCCAATGATATCCATATTCTTTCACTAAATTCTTGAGTTTCTCATCCTCCTCTTAAGTCCATTATCTCCTTAATTTGTATCCCTTAATTCTTTTCCATCGCTAAGCACATTATGAAGGATTTCTCCCTCCTATTCTTCTTGCCACTTCAATCCAATCGAAACATTTACTTTATCTCAAGTCCTGAAGCATTTGATCCTCTTATATACTCCAGGCTTTTCTTTGAGTTAGTATTAATTCAGAATGAGACATTTTTTAGATAAAATTAATTTTGTTTTACCTAATCAATGAGATATTTCTCTATAAACATAAAGAATTCGGTTATTTCAAAATTTTTATTTTAATTCTTCATATAATCTGGCTACGTTAACATTATTTCAGTACTGAATCTTGATTAACGAATATATAACCATTGTCTTCTAAGTATGAATACTTTATATCTCTATTGGTTATCATAATTTACACTCAAATTAATTAGATGGCAATTTTTGCAGAATTGAATTTAAAAATCATACTGAAAATTTAAAAAATCATTACCTTAACAATTAAATATCATTAGATTGAATCCTACAAGATTTCAAATTATAATAAAAAATAGAAATTAATTTTCTAATCTTAAAAAGAAATATATGTTAGAATATAGAATTCGATCAATAATTAGACAAAAGATCTTTAAAATTGTTTATCTATATAAATTAAACTATTAATATGATTGTTAAAGTAAAATTGATTTCTTAATATATAGTAATCTATAATGGAAACCTTATAAATGATTTTAATTAACTTTCTAAATTTTATTAGTTATTATACTCAGTTAATTTTATTATAATAAAAATAATTAATAATTCCTAATGTCCAATCAATATGTGATCGTGCCTCAAAATTTTAGAAGCGATAGCATGGTCAGTATTTCACCTGCTGACAAAAGATACTTTGAATAAGCTTAGGCCAAGCAAAAGTCACCTCCACAGTAAATGATGTTTGGAGGGTATTCACCATCTCCAAGTCTTCAAAAAAGTTTGAGCACGCAGTTATCAGAACAAAGTATTGATGATGTATAAATATTTTTTGACTTTTATTAGTTTGGTAGAATGCAAAAGGATTCAGATACTGAGTTAGTTGTCCAATATATACTATAATTAAGAGATACAGATAAAAGAGAATAAGCATTATCAGAATTATCAAAAAAGAGAGAAAGCTTTCCTCATTTGGCACCACTCTTATGGCATTCTGTTGGTACCATAGCTATATTGTAATATTTTTAAATATTTTAGTCTCTAAGAAATTGCAGTTGTATATCAACACTTGCAACCAGCCTAACTTACTCCAGCTTAATCTTCCAGAATCTGTAGTGTTTTGGGATTGCTACAATGTTTAGCTCTACATGTCCAAACAAGATCCTGCTTCTTAAGAGGTATTCTTTAAATTTAAAATATAGCTCATATTCCATTGTTTTTATATCCGTTTCTAAACACTAGTAACAAGAGCAAAGCTTTCGAAAACCTAAGAGTAACAAGTTTGGGTGTCATAGGTGCTTTGGTGAAGGTACAAATATTTTTAAATTTTCAAAGGGAGATGATCCAGAGGCAATTAATTTTTTAATGCAAACTGAAATCATTCCACTTTGTCTTAGAATCATGAAAAAAGGACAAGAACTATCTAGAACAGTTGCTACCTTTATAGTTTAGAAGATCCTTCTCGACGACAATGGTCTTAATTATATCTGTTAGACTCCTGAAAGATTTTTTGCAGTCAGCCAAGTTTTATAAACAATGATTGATGATCTACATCAATCCTAAAAGGATGATTAAAGATTATTGAGACACATAATCAGATGTTATTTAAGACTTTCTGAAAACCAAAAGTAAATTGTCAAATGTAAATTTTTTTAGAGCTGGAGAAGTACTTAAAAAATATTTGCCATAAGTATTAAAAGATCCAACTCAATCTTTTATTAAAGATGAAGTTGTAAAAAAGTGGCATAATAATTTGCTTCAAAATCTTTAGATCAAATGATCATAATAATATGTATCTAAATAAATTAAAATCTTTGCTAATTGTTTTCTATACTTTAGTAACTAAGGAATTAGTTATAAAAGAATATCTATCATCAAGTATTATTTATAATGTAATTCTATTAAAAAATAATCATTCTGTTTATATGAACTTCAATTATTGAATCTTTCTACTAAATATGAAGTCCATTCAAACTATTAATTGGAATACTCCTTCTTCTCTATCTTACATTTCAACATTTACAGCGCCTCCAACTAAGCTTCAATTATTCTTTATTTTTCAACTTGATAAATTAAGGCAAAATAGTCATGATAGTTTATCTTTGGATCCTTAAGTTTTTCAGTTTAATTTTTTAGGGTTTCTTTAAAATGCTCAGCATGATATATTTTAATTAAACTGTATGCCTAATTGATGATGTCAACATCATAAATATCATTAAATAGATATGATATGCCTTGATCATATTACCAGTTTAACATTTTAAAATACATTAACAAATCGTCATTGATCCTTGTATATTTGATTTTAAATTTCATACACTTGGACAATTAGAAATACTAAATGAATAACATTATGTATTTTTACTTCTGCAATATCACTAGCATATGGTATGAATTAAATATATTAAGATTTCACTTCCACATAATCGTATATATTGTATTCTAGAGTAAAACCATATCTTAATAACAAAGATCTATTAGAGATTGTTCCATACGAAAAGTATGCTTAAGCACCATTTTCAAATTCATCATTTTTTGAACACTTTATAACAAAATTATCAAATTAATCTTCTTTCCAATCTGCCTTAACTTCAAAAGGTTTGACATTTTCAGGAATACCAACCTCTAACATCTCTTCAACAGTTTCAATTGCCTATTATTATTCTGGAATTTCAAATTATTTTAATTAATAACTTTTTACTTTTAATTTTTAAATAGCATATTATTTCACGTTTTGTAAATACAGTTCTGAATTCTAAGTCACATTTTATATAAGAGCTGACACCTAATCATAAGACAATGTATCAATTTCATATAATTTAATTTATTCCTAAATATATTCCAAAGACTTAGAAACAAATATTATAGTAAAATTGTCCCTTAAATTTAAATTCTCCTAAAACCATCTTTTATTTTTCAAATATTGAATTTACAAATCAATTCTATTATTACATTTATCTTGATAAAGTCTCAATTTTTATATTGCATCAGGATCTTGAAAGTCCACTTAATTTTAATACAAAGTCAACTCTTACTCAATAAGTTTATAAGTTGGAGTCTTCTACTTGTAATTTTTTATTTGCTCTTAAATTTCAATTGGGTATTGGTAATCCTCTTACTCATATGAATCACTATCTCCATCTGACTCATCTGATTCATTAGTATCTGATTCTTTATCATCCTTTGGTTTATTTATATTGCTTTCTAAATATAAACCTTTGTATCTCACATCAGTATTCTCATGATTAAACATTTCACAAAACGGAACAAATGCTACTTGTTCTAAAGTGGATCCAAAACATCTACTTACCAAATGTATAAATATCCACTTGATATTTTCAAAACTATATGTTTCTTTTTAAAAATGTTAAGGAAATTAATCCAAGATATGTGTTAAAGTTTTTTAGATCAATAAGAAATCTTGTAATTCTCTCTTGGCTTTCAAAGCAAGTTTTTCATCATTCAATAGTTTTAATTCTTCATCAGACCAAAATATCAAGTAATCTATATCTCTTGGTAAATTAGATATTAAATGATACCATTATGATTATCTATATATTTACATGAAAATCAATACCTTCCTAATTATGATTGATATAGTATGTATGTGAGTAATATTCTATCTTGCCATCCTCCTGCACAATGCTAACAAAAAAATTAAGGATAAGCGTCAAAGATTTCTTGGATATCAGAAAAATATGCAATTTTTGTAGTCAACATTAAATCTTTTGGCACTGATACAAGAATTGAATCAATTTCAATTTTTTCAATAGCTAATCAAATTGTTTATTTGAAATGTACTTTGTAATCCTAAATAAGGTAAATTGTTTCTTGTTTTAAATTAAGCCAATCGCAAATTATTAATTCTCATACCTCTTTCTAATAAATAATCGACATATTCTTAGAATTCTTTCTATCCCTCCACTTATATTGCTGAAGAATCTTTCTTGTAGATTCCCTTTATCTGTGTTAATATATGTATGTCATTTATACATTATGAAATAAAGTAGCTATCCTTTTACTTATTGATTTTGTTTATTGCATTAAAATAATATTGTGATAATGAGAAAATAATAAATTATGAAAATGAGATGTCTATGAATGAATTATATTTATAATAAAAGATTAATTCATTTTTAGTCTCTTCAATCCTTCAAGAAAATGAAATAAATGTTTATTTAATATATATATATAAATATTTAATTAGTTATAGAAGATGTAGAATAATAAAAAAGCTAAAAGAACCAAATTGACTAAAGAACAAATAGATGTCTTATAATAAGCCTTTACATTGTTTGATACAGATAAATCAGGATCAATAGATGAATCAGAGTTGAGAAATGCCATGAAAGTATATCAAGATTTGAAACATTAGGCTCTTGGATTCAATGCTTCTAAAGAAGAAGTTTAAAAAATGGTTGAACAAATAGATAGAGATGGATCTGGTACAATAGAATTTTAGGAATTTGTTGAAATGATGAAAAAGAAAATGTTGGAGGATAAGAATGTTGAAGTTGAAATAGAAAAAGCATTTAACTATTTTGATGATGATAATGAGGTAGTTAATTTAAAATAATATAGGGTGCTATTGATTTAGAAAAATTAAGAAGAGTTGCAGCTGATTTAGGAGAAGAGTGTGATGAATAAACTTTAAAAGATATGATTTATGCTGCTGATCTTGATTAAGATGGCAAAGTTAGTAAAGATGAATTCATGATGGTTATGAGGAAGATGAAATTAATATGATATATGCTGTAAAATTTCATCAAATATGATCTCCAGCAGCCATTTTTTAAGCAAGAGTTTCCTTCAGATCTCTCATATTCACATTTAGCAATCCAACAACTTCTGAAACTATGTTACGATCTTCTGTTCTTGATGTTCTTCTTTAAGTATAATCATAAGCTGCCTATTAACATTCATTTCTCCTATCTTCTTTAGTATATTCTTTTGATTCAAGCCTGATATTTAAATCATCCATCTTTTTCTCATTTTCTGCCAATCTATCTTTAAGAGATTAAATTTAAGCCTCTAATTCACTTATTTCTTTATCATAAATTTTGAAATCAGTGTTCATAAATTTTTGATATTCTGTATACCATCTTACTCTCTCTTCCTCTGCCTTTCTCTCCATTTACCAGATTTCATCTATTTGTCTTATTAAAGATTCACTCAAATCTATAATGTTCCTTAAAACACCTATGTTGTTTCCATTTTAACTCATTTGAATCATAAAGTCTATTATATTTTGAAAAGGTTTCCCTATTGATTTGAATTTGCCAAAACTAACAAGTTGTTTTGTTACTTCTGCAAACACTTCTGGTTATACTGTTGTTTTGTCAGTCTATAATTCCATAAAGTTTGTTCTTAATTTTTAAGCATATAACAATTTCACTTCTTCTAATGTTTTAATTATCTTTCCCACTTCTCCTCTCTTCTCTTCATATACTTTAACTTAATATTCTCTTATAACATCTACTTCATTCATTCCTTTTCTTAAGTTCTTTCTTAAAACATTTTTTTCATCTAAGATCTTTTTCTTTGATCTAATTAATATTTTTGCTTAATATACTCTATACTAGCTTTTAGTTAATCTATAGCTCCCTAAATCTTTACCTTTAATCTCTTTATTTCATCAATATCATTATTCAGATTAGACAGATCTGTATCACATTTTTATTGAAATTCTCTATTTTCTTAGTCTTCTTCTTTCTAATCTTTTTGATATTTATCTTCTAGCTCTTGCAGAGTATCTATTATTCTCTAGTAGAAAATCAATTTACCTATCCATAGGTGTATTTGTTTGTAATGCTAATTATGCTGTTGATAGTAATGTATGGCCCAATTAAGTTTATAGTAAACTCTCTATCCTAGAGCTCAAATTTTTCTCACATAGCACAATTAACAAGCTAAGAAATAATGTAAAAATAAATTTCATTAATAATAAAATTATAAAACGAATTTTCATTATGAAATTTTCCATGATTTCATTATGGTACTGATAACTGTTCTTATTTAGAAATTTAAGATTGTGCTATAGATACTATATTAAACTTTCGATCCATTTCTTTTCTAATTATTTATAAAGTAATCATATTAGTTACTAATTAAAATGCAGTTCAATAGCAAATTTATTAGATCTAAAATCTATAAGATACTTTTGAAAATTCAACCTGAATTCATTTTAACTTAAGGAGTATTTCAAACTTCACCAATAAATTACTACATTCATTTACAACTTTAACTTTTTCACTTCCTATAATTATTTATCACCAAAGTTGAAATTAATTCTGAGTTATTTAGATCATTGAAGGGCTATAAACATGAATGGTTTTATTAATATTTTTAATCAGGATATATAAATCACTAATCTAAACTTTATAATTATAATCAGTTTATCTCACCAAATTATTATTTCATCTTATGTTTTGTCTTTCTCAATAATGGAAACATGAAAATCCTCTTAACTAATTTAAAGATCTTTTGAAATTCTTAGGTAATTTTTGTAAAATGACATTGTTTGAAACTTGAATTTTTTTCAAATACCAAATTTTTTTTTCAAATGAATATCAGCCTCATTAATTGAAGTAGCGCTAAATTCTTAAATGTTACTGTCGCTGCTAATTACCTAAATATTCGTTGGGTTGAGATAAAATATTTGATAAAACTTTAAAATTTTTTAAATCTAACCCAAGTTCCTCTACAAATCTATGATTTCTAACTTTCACTACATATTTTACACCATTTTTATAAACTATAACTTACCCAATTTATCCTAATACTATTGGATTTTTAAAGCTTGATTATAGAATTTTACAATTATTGATCCTATCAAATACATCAACAGTATTTATTTAAATTCTTCTTCAAATTATTTTTTTTTGTTTAATAATAATTCAAAGTAGTCGCTGAATCTCTTAACTTGCTTAACTATGAAGTAAATTGGTAACCAAATAAATCTTCTATATGACTTGCCCATTATACCAATTTCTTTCATAATAGTCTATCATTATGTATTAAAAAATTTCTGTCTCTAATAACTTAACCAAAGTCCCAACCAAATCTTATACACACCAAGATTTCAAATGAAAGGATAAAAGAAAAAAATACTACTAGAGGAGCAAAAGTTAGGATTACTTAAAGAAATCTTAATCAATTCTAAAATCACTACTACTCTTGGAACATGACTTTTTAAATAATCTTATTATCAAACTTAAATCATAAATTCCAATTCTTATATTATAGTTTTCGATCAAATAACAAACCACCATAGTTCCAAGTTTTCCTAAAGAGATTCAAACTATGCTTTCTTAAACCTATGATAAGCTGCACATAAAGTCTCAAAATACTTCTAGTAATACAATTGATTATATAATTTTATATAATAAATTTCATTCAAATCAACAAATCCTTGCTAAATCCCTTGCTAAATTTAGTTTATTTTGGTTGTTGAACTTAAATCAATGTTGGCCTTCCATGGGGACAATTCCAGGGAGAAATTAATGATGTTAAATTTTTTACTACATTTTCCATTTCTTTTGTTTATAAATCAGAACCAACCATTATTGAAGTTCTGCAAGCTTGGGAAGCTAGTTTCTGTTTTATTTAAGGAATCTCAATTTGATCTAATTTTTTGCCTTAACTCAACTAATCTAAAATTTAGAGTAAAGTATCTGCCCCTAATTAAATATTACTATAGCTGGGGCATGTTTTCAACTTAACACAATTATCTGTTATATCAACCTAATATTTGAATTTTTCATTTATCTATTATTAGTTATCTATTAAGAGTTCTAATTGAAATCCTGATAATTTTAGAGTTATTGGTATAATTAATTAGGCTCTATTGAATTTTAATTAGTTGATTAACCTCTCATAATTATATTTCTCATCACAAGCATGCTAATCAAGCACGTATATTTTCTCTTAATGTTCACAAATAATAAATCCTTTGTTAAATTAACCAATAATTTATAAATTATTGAAATGTTCTTTGAGAAAATGATTTTATCTTGATAGTTATTCAAATTCATCAGCTTCAAATAATTACTTTTCTTCTTTTTATTAAGTCACCTCATTCACTTTAAATTATACTTTATCAGTATTTTGTTATGAAGTAGATTATTATTATTATTATTATTATTATTATTATTATTATTATTATTATTATTATTATTATTATTACTATTACTATTATTACTATTACTATTATTATTAGTCTTATGTGTACTAAGATTCATTTTATTTAAAGTCATTTGGTATGATCTTTTATGAATTTAAATTCTTAAGTTAACACAAGAAAGTACTGTTTCTTTTTTAAATTTCTTTTGTTTATTTAGGTATAGAATCTTTTCTTTTATCTGTTTATGAAATATTTTATTAAGGTATTGGTTTTTCATTTTATTTTGTTGTTGCCATAATAAATTAGTCTAGATTTCCATCTCTTCCAATATATTTTAGTTTTTCTTTATTTTTTTCTAAAGTTTCGTTAACTATTTATTCAATGTTTTCAATAATAAGTTTTTCGTTTTTCAAATATACATCCCTTTTATCAACACTAACATTGAAATCAGCATCATTTATCTGTCTTAAATTAATTTCTAATATAAAAAAAAAGTTTCCATTTGGATTATGTTATCTGTAAATATCTCTCATTACTTGTAATACTTATTTAGGAGGGTTTATAGGTTTTTTATTTATATAACAATACCAAAATGTTTTTCTAGCTTATCCCTTATAACTACCACTTTCAATGCTTTTACTTAAAAAACCATTTAAAGTAAAGTCTTATTAGATCTTCTCAAAGGGAATTAAATCGTTGGCAATAGAATCCCCTAAAACATTTGTAATTCTTTATTTCATATTTTGATTTGCCAATCCACTATCTAAGATGAGCTTTTTCTTATTTTTCTTTAATAAATTAATTCAAATAATACTTCTTCCTCATTATAGATTTTAAATTCAATATTTGTATTAATGATGGCATATTCAGTCAATATATTAATAGCTTTATTGTATTCAACTTTATAATTCTTTTTAAACTCCTATGCTCTAACCGGAAGTGTATAAAATATATTTTCTACCCTAATTGATGTTCCTGTTTATCTTGCTATCTTAGTTGGTTCCTATGGTATTTCCCATTTCCATCCTAGTTCTTCATCTTTATGTTTGGAAATAATTGTTACGTTTGATAATGTTGCTATTGAATTTAAAGCTTCTCCTCTAAATCCATGAGTAAGGACAAACTTAAATAATATAAATATCTTACTTCCAAATCTTCAAAATTTTAAATTTTGCTAGTACCACCTCGAGTAGCCAATTATTTTTAATTAATAGTTGAAATTCCTATTCCATTATCAATTACTTCAAATCCTTCTTTTCCATTGATAAAAAAATTCGCAATAATTTATGTTGCCTGAGCATCTATTGAATTCTCAATTAATTCTTTTACAAAACTTGCTAAACTCTATAGAGTTGAAGATGTTGATATATGTAAAATAGACTCTTAATTTAATTATTTTATCATTAAATTATAATTAAAATTTTATGATATTCTAATTTCTATTATAGTTATTTTTTATTTGTTAATAGGAATTGTAGTCCTTAAAGTTTTCATCTATCATTTTTTAAATTGTATATATTTCAATAATTATTTTTAGTTTTAAACGATTTGAAGGCATCAAAATGTAAAAATTTTAATTAGTGTTATTTTTCTTAAATTTTGTACAATGGTGTTTGTTCATTAATTTAAGACTCTGTGAGATTTATTATAAATTTCATACATATGTTCAATTAACTCTTAGAATTCAGGAATCAAAAACTTTTGGTTTAAGCCCTCACTAACAAAATTCATGAAATTGAATATTTTTAAAAGACTGGAAAGCCTTATTGCTATGGAAATAATGAGGAATTCTCAATAGGCGGACAATAATTAATTGAGTTCTATTTTTATGACTATATGCTACTCTAAGGGTATTAATTACCGTTTAAGTAGATTTCCAAACTAATAAAGTCAATTTAAAAAGCCTAGTGACATTATTTAATTACGATAGAGATTGATTAACGATAAGTATCTATCAGAGATTGCAATATTATTAAATCTATAAAATCTTATCAATGTTGGAAACTAAAAATCATTAAGGTACTCTCTAATTATAAACATCTTAGAAATAATCCAAAAGTATTATCAGATTGTTTAAAATCAATCATAGGAGCCCATTACTATGATAAGTAAAATGATCTTGAGATTCTGAGAGATCTTATTCACCCAATTATCGTTTAATTATTAAATAAGTAATCAAAAAAAATATTTCTAGAGGAGAGTAAATTACTAAAACACAATGGAAATATAACCCAAAATCATCATTTTTAGAATACTTAAATTCATAAAAAGGAAAATTAGACATCAACCCTAAATTGATTATTGAATGGAAAAAAGATGATTCTTTTTTAAATTAAAATAAATCTTTTTACTAAATAACATTAGAATTAAATAGTACTTTAAAAATATAAAAAGTTGGAATGAACAAACGAGAAACAGAATAAAATGTATACTTAGAAGCTTTGAATTAATTGAGAAAATATGATCTAAAGCACAACTAAAAATAGAAAACAATAAACAAAACATCAGAAATAAAATAAATATAAGGTGAATCTGAATTTTCAACTTCACTCAATTCAACCATAAATAATCAAGATTTATCTTTATATAATTTTAATGACTATAATTAAGATAAATAAAACTTAGATTTTGATTAATAATTTAACCTTTTATTGGAGAAGCTAGCATTTGAATGAAATTTTAAACCCTAAATTCTGATTCATTAAGTTTATATCTATTATCTTTAAATTAATCTTTCAATATTTTTTTTAAGACTGTTAAGTTATTTTATTAATTGGGGGATTATTCAAGTCGGTCTAACATTAACTTTATCTACAATTTTGCAGCCAAATTTCTTCATTGCTTAATATTCTTTTCAAATATTAATGTATGTGATGCATGTTTTGAAATAACGAAAATTTCTTAAATTTTTTAACTGTATATAATTTTTTAATTATAAATACGATAACTTAAAAAAATTTACTTATCCTGTTTTAGCTAAAATATATTTTCATCCTTATTCCTAAATTGTCTTAATAAATCTAATATTTCAAGTATTTTAATTTAATAATATTGAATATATATTTCAAAATTATATGCAATATCTTCAATATAATAAAAGTAGTTACTTCCTGTAATCTATTTAATTCTTATTTTATCTCTAAAGGATCGAATCAAATTAATTAAAATCCTTCTGGGTTATAAATTTAAAATTCCCAAAATTGAATCATTTGAACAACATTAGAAAATTGTTTTGCAAAAAGTTAAAAAAAATTAATGATTTAACTTTTCTTATTTTCAAGAAGAAACAATAGATGGACACATTCATTCTTTAATGGAAAAGGGTTAGAAAAGATAAAATGATTTCATTAACTTTTTTGAAATTATTAAAGTACCATATACATTTTAATCTAAACCAAAAGTAGTAAAACATTAGTCATATGGAGGAAAAATATTATTTAAGATAAACCATGATGCTCTGTTAAATTTTAAGAAGAATAATTATTCATCAGATTATTTATAAGTTCTATGACATGAGGATGAAATTCGTACAAGGCGTCTTAGATTATGCTGGTAAATATAATTTTGCCTTTACTTTAAATCTACTTTAACTATCTAATATTAAAAGTAAGAAATGTAAAATTAAAATAGATATGATTTAAAAAGAATAAGAAATATATAAATGCTCTCAAAATTAAAATCTTACAGTTCTTTTATAATACAAAGATTTAGCTTTACCTTTTTTTTATTTTAAGATGCCATGATTAGTTTATTATTAATTTAAAGCTTTCATAGATCTAACAGATTTAATTTCATCTCTAATAGAGTCATGTGTATGATTTTATTATTTTAAAGAAAACTAAAGTGGAGATTAACTATTATCAACACTTTTATTGGATGAAAATGTGCCATTTCGTTTAGGATCTCTTGTTGTTTAGACTATACGAGTACTATATTCTTTAGCTCTACTTTCACGATCAGAACGAACTAATTTTTATTTTTTGGGATTAAATATTTATGAAACATCTGCACCAAGTGATTTTAATTAACTTTTGATTAATTATTTTTATTATTTAACACCTAAAGAGAAATTTGATTTAGAATTGTAAACACATCTCACTTTTTATCTTTAACTTTTTTTGGTTTCTAAATCAAAATCATAAACCTCATCATTTGTTTCTTCTCTTCCATTTATATAACAAATTTCATATATTGGTCTTTTAATTTAATTACTATGACTAATTGGTTATACAATATTTTATTAGCATTCTAATTCTCTTTCGTCATTTTCTACTTTCTATTTTTTTATACAACTTTACCCCATTAAATTATAATTAAAATACAAAATGTTTTATTCTTTATAATTTATTAATCTATCTGTTATTTTTTAATATCAAAAACTTCGAAAAATCTATTTTTCAGATACTGTGAAAAATTCAAAATTCTATTGTTTTTTAATTCATAATCATGAGGATATTAACTTCATTTTTTCTAAATAGTAAATATAACTTATTAACTCTCACTCTAGAGTTTTCAAACTGTCGTTTTAAATCAAAAAAGAATTGCTATTTGAATACTTCTGATATTATGAAACCTATCTGGTTAATCGTCCTTTAATATTTTAATCTAAAATCTTAAGACAATATTTTATGTAAACTAAAAATATTAATTTTTTAGAAATATAATATAAAGATAATAATTATAATTCTTAACTCTTTTTCTAATCAATCCACTTGCTTAAGTAGGGAAAGAGCTATATGAGCTGTATATTTAAACTATTAAAAACTTAAAAGTAATTTTCATATCAATTATAATTGTCATTTCTAATAAAATGAAGGTATTTATATTCTAATGAACAATTAAAATTAGTTTTAAGATGAGAAAATTTATATAATTCATATTACTCATTTATTGATATAGAATAAGAAATATATAAATGCTCTCAAAATTAAAATCTTACAGTTCTTTTATAATACAAAGATTTAGCTTTACCTTTTTTTTATTTTAAGATGCCATGATTAGTTTATTATTAATTTAAAGCTTTCATAGATCTAACAGATTTAATTTCATCTCTAATAGAGTCATGTGTATGATTTTATTATTTTAAAGAAAACTAAAGTGGAGATTAACTATTATCAACACTTTTATTGGATGAAAATGTGCCATTTCGTTTAGGATCTCTTGTTGTTTAGACTATACGAGTACTATATTCTTTAGCTCTACTTTCACGATCAGAACGAACTAATTTTTATTTTTGGGATTAAATATTTATGAAACATCTGCACCAAGTGATTTTAATTAACTTTTGATTAATTATTTTTATTATTTAACACCTAAAGAGAAATTTGATTTAGAATTGTAAACACATCTCACTTTTTATCTTTAACTTTTTTTGGTTTCTAAATCAAAATCATAAACCTCATCATTTGTTTCTTCTCTTCCATTTATATAACAAATTTCATATATTGGTCTTTTAATTTAATTACTATGACTAATTGGTTATACAATATTTTATTAGCATTCTAATTCTCTTTCGTCATTTTCTACTTTCTATTTTTTTATACAACTTTACCCCATTAAATTATAATTAAAATACAAAATGTTTTATTCTTTATTTTAAATTTTAAGGAATTTTTAATATTCAGTACATATTTTAAAGAGAGTAGATAAAATTTTATTGTCTATTGACATTTTTACTACGCAATTTTAGGCTGAAAAATATGTATGAAAAAAAAGTCCACTTATTACAATTTAATTTTAATGAAAAGTATAAATTCATTAATCTATATAATTTTTTATTGTTACTATTGGTCAAAATGGGTTTTTGAGAAATATTTTTTTTTTTAATGTTTGACTGAAAGCAAGCAATTAAAATATAGAAATTCAAATTAGAGCTTCTAATGAGATTATATTAATTATAATATATTAAAAAATAAATATTACTACTAATAACTATGATAAAAATAAACCATAAAGCTTAATATATATATTTCTAAAACTCAAAATACTTATATATTTAAAAATAAGTCAATAAAATTTTTCTGGTGTTTATTAATTCAATAGGGAGTTCTATATCGATTACGCTGACGTAGCTCAGTCGGCAGAGCGGTTGGCTGTTAACCAACAGGTCGAAGGTTCAAGCCCTTCCGTTAGCGCTTTTTTTCTTTTTCTGTAAAAATATAATTTAATATAAATTTAATTGAATACATATATTTTTGCTTAGAATATTTCTATTCAAGCGTTGATAGATTATTAAAAAAAATTATAATTAAAAATTAGCATATGAACTTTAGGCCTTCTAATCTTTGAAATCATTTAAAATTAAATGATGAAGAATAAGTTGCTTCATAAATATATCCAAACGAAATATCTAAAATTAATTTATTAGAATATTATCAGGAGTAACAAAAATTGAAGTTTTATAAAATAAAAATTAAAGTAGTTTTGAATTACATAAATTCATAAATACAAGTAATAAAATCGACTTCAATATCTTATTATGAATTCTATTACTAAACTCATTCTTTACTAAGTAATGGCTAAAGTGCGTGCAAAAATGATATCATAGTGATTTAATTCCCCAGAAATAACTAAATTAGGTAAATGTTATATAGAATGGAATTTTAATATTAAATAATAATTGTAATCCAATTAAAATGACAAAAATTGTAAAGTTTAAAATGAAAAAGATCTAACTTGTGTTAATTTAAAAATGCAAATCGAATTTCACTTATATTGAAATGTTCTTGATTATGAGCTGAATACCTAGCAATTATAAAAATTTTCCTAGCAAGTTATTCTTATAAATTTTTTATTTTGCTCATAATTTGTTATATTTTATGAACTTTAAAATTCCTTCTTTTCATAAACTTCATACTGATACTAATTCCAATATATCTCAACCTCATCAAGATTCCGTGAAAAGATAAGATATATAATCTTCACAAGTAGCTCCCTCATATTTATTTGCTAATCATCTTTTTTAACCAACTCTTAAAATATAATGTAATAAATTAATATTTATATATCAGCGCCTCTAAAAGAATCAATTTTTGCACATAGAAATGAAACCTATATAAATTCAAGCTATTGGGATATTTCTTAATGCGATCTATATGGAAGCCTATAAAAATATAAAATTGAAAAATAAGATGACAGCTTAGCATTGCTTCGAGGAAGAAAAAGATCAATAAAGCAGCATCAATCACCTTACAATTTAAAATAATAATTGCCTACATCTATTTAAAAATTTGAGAACCAAAAGAAAATCCTTGAGAATGTTATGGATGATATTAAGTTAAATAATATCAAATTAAAAAAGTTAGAGAGATCTCCCTAAGGGTAAAACTCTCCTATGCATAACTTTTATTATGTTAAAAATATGAAATAACTCTATCCTTTCTAGATAGAAAAGTCTGTAAAAAATTTGATGAGGCCATACCAATAATAAAGGGAGAATTTGCTTTCTCCAATTTAAACAGAAAGAAGCTTAATTTATCCTTAAAGACCTTAAATTTAAAGACCTCAAGAGTTTTTGAACAAATTGAAAAATAAATTGTTGAAAAGGAAAAAAACAATTTTTTTACCTTAATCTCAGAATTATGAAGATCCAATACAGAGAAAACTTAGGCATTTTTAAAAAAGCATATTTGAAAATTAATGTCTACATACTATTTATATACGTCCTTCAGCAATAAGAATATAAAAGTATAAGATTGAGGATCCAAAAAATGAAACCCTTTTGAAAAGATGCTTGAGTTTTAGATGGTGGTGGTAAGAAGCAGTAGAAACTGATGAGGAGGTGCAATTTTTATGGACAAGCTAAGTCTCAACTTCTTTCTTAAATAGATAAAGATAAAGACACATAAGTGATAAAATTGAATTTCAGCCTTTTGAATAAATTTTGAAAGTATGCGAAGGCGTTGAAGATTAAATGAAATTTGCTGTTGAACAAAAACTTTGTTTATTATCCCCTAATATTAAAATACATAACCATGTTGATATATTGAACCCATTATGGACAAAGAAAAATTTAATTTCTAGATTTTAAAAGTATTGTTCTTTGACAAATTAAAATTTCTGTGATTTCATTCCATTTTCAATTATTATAAATAATTTGGGAGATGAATCAATGTTTGAATTTGTTAGAAACTATAAAACTTCTACAGATATTTGGATAGTTTTTAAATGTATGAATGAAGGAGAGAAAATTTAGTTATGTGAAAATACAAAAAGTGTATTTAACTTTATTAAAAAAGAGTACTAGACTCCAAGTAGAAATCAATAAAGCTTTATTGTTTAATAATATATAAGATCGTTTGTATATCAATAAATAAAATTAGATTTATGTTATTATTTACTGATAGCACAAATAAATGGAATAGTGAGAGCATATTTATTTGAATAATTTTATGGGGAAGAGTCATAAATAAATTTCTCTCCATTTGAAAAAGATGAGTAATCTAAATCTATCCAAAGATTAAATCTAAATAATAATTCAAATAAGATATCAATGAAACCAATTTTAGAATATTTTGATAATTGTAGAGTTGATTACGATTATAAAATACTCCCTTAAATAAAAACAATTTTATGTGAATATATTAGATCAATTTTTATTCAAATGCCAGTCAAAGATCATAATTTTGAAGTATTCATTAAATAAGACTTAGTTACTTAAAGTTAAAATAGTGATTGATAATCAATATAAACCATGGTTAATAGACATAAAACCTTAAACAGAATTTAATTTATCTCAAGATTTCATGAAAGAATTTGCTTAATAGCTCCTTGATAATACAATATAGCTTTCAGTAGATATTTTATTTCCTTCACCATCCATTTGGCCTAAAGAGAAAAGAAAATTAATAGATATATATTCTGAATAAAACGATTTTGTTGTTGTTTTTGATTCAAGAATGGATGGTTAAGGTTTAAAATCATTGTTTGAAGAAAAATAGCCTGAAAGCAGTAATGATGATGAATTTTGACTTACAATTTACTTATATTGAGATAATCTATATAAAACAAAAGTAATCTAATCATTTTCCAAACATCATTAATTATCTAAGATTATCATTGGATAGATTAAATCTAACGTTTTTTCCTGAATGTACACTTACACTTCTTTTTTGACTCTTCTTAAATTCATCTTTTGAACTTTGATTTTTTAATATTCCTTTCTTAAAAAGACTGCTGCTGCATTCTTTTCTTGAAGTTGTTTAAGAACAATAAGATTCTCCTGAATTTACTTTAGTTTGAGAACAGTCTTTAATTTTAATTTTTTTTTCAGCAATTGATCTCAATTAAGAGTCAACCTTAAGATCATATGGAAGATGATCAATAGTTTTGGATCTTAAATTTCTTTCCTCATCTACAACTAATGATTTATTGTCTGTTACACTAGCTGCCAGTATTGTTTAAGTATGAATAGAAGATTTTTCTAGCTTTTACTAAAATACTTTATCTAAATAATTCTTAGTTTTTATTAAAATTTCATAATGTGCAAGCATTGATCTATGAGGAGGTGTTTCTAATTAATTTAAATCTTTTTCAAAAGTGTTTAAAAACCTATGGGATTTTTTCATTATTATTTATATAATTTTTAGCAATATTATAAATGATAATAATTTTATCAAATGGTAAATTACTCAGTATTAGCGCTTATAGACTTGTATTATTCTTTTAATCTATTCTGCAATCCTGCATAATTAATTATTGTGTTTCCCCTATTTTATATTTAATCTTTATCATTAATTGTTTAATTTTCTCTCATCCCTTAAATTAAATCCTATTTACACACTTAAATAAAATATTGCATAACACTTTCTCTAGTATTAATATCATCATCATTATCATTGTTATAAGTTTCTTATAATAATTATTAATATTCAGGCTTTATGCCAAGCTGATTATCAGTAAAAATAGGAAATTTTTATTTTACTTTAGGATCTTTCTAAGACTCTAATTCAATAAAATTTGAAGGTCTTTTTTTCTAAGAGACTGTAGTTAATTATTTTGATGATTAATGCTTTTTCCAACTTTATTTGTATGGATGAATATATTCATTGTTAATTTTTAGATTAAAGATTGGTAAATGACAAACACTTGGAGGGTTAGGGAATGGGTATATAAATAGTGAAGTTTTTCTTCTCTCAGCTGAGAGCCCTTATGACACAGTGTTAGAAATTCTCATTGATGGGTAGAATTTGGCGCAAATAATATTTGAATTTAAAATGTATAGATTAATTCATTAACTTAGTATTAGTTTTAAACTTTAAATTTGAATTTTATTATTTATTTTATAATGAATGGTATTAGTCGTTAAATGAAATAAACCTTTATATAAAGTTGTAAGATATTAATTTTTAATGTAATTATATTTTATGTTTATTTGATTGTTTTAGACTAATAATCATATAAAATTAATATAATATTTCAAATAATATTGATTAGACTCTTTAAATAATTTTATTTATTTAAAAAACTTTTTTATTTATTCCATTCATCATATTCAATACCAACTATTTCGTATTTTGCTGCTTTAAGATGCCTATTAATGTTGCTTCATTAATACCTTATAACCGATGAATGGTTTAGGCTATACCCAATAAGTTAGAGTTGAAGATTCATGATAAAATGCAATGGACCATTACAATTTAATATGGTATTATTTGACAAAAAAAAATCAACATCATAAATAATAACTCTTTATTAAGTAGTAAATTTGATGTTTAATGTATTTAGGACCTTTAGAACATTCATTTCCAAATTATTTAATTCATTTTATTTATCTTCAATTGGTATTTTCAAGAAATTGATATTTTAGTATTCAAAATAATCTGCTTTTAGATATCCGGTTTTTTGTTCAATAACTATTCTAGAAATTTTATATGTTCTTTCTAATTTTTTGAAATATGGATAAAATTAATTTTATTCCGAGCATTTAGCATTTTAATAGTTTTAACCAACTACTTCAGGAAATAAATTGAAAATCAATTAACAAAAGCGATAATTGGATGAGCCCAAATAGTTTTAGACCATTTCTTTTTCCCTATCCGTAAATTATTTTAAAAGATCTACTATTAATTATTATGATACTATCTTTTCATGATAAAGATTAGTTAATATTAATAGATAGATGATTTAATCAAAAGGATCCAAATATTCAAATTAATTGTTTAGTTGATCTGTAATTGTAATAAATAAATGATGTTGTTCCATTTTTAGTTTTTAGAGACAATGTGCAATTAATAATCGGTCTCTAATTCTTATTGATTGAAGATTTGATTAAATCACTTCACAAATTGATTCTATAATTTTTTCATCATAGATTAGTAAATTACTTAATCCTATTAATATAGAGATTTATTCTTCTAAATTAGTGGATTATAGAAATGTATTGTTTTGATTAAGCAGTTCAATTACTCTAAATTTAGCAGAATCCCCCATTATTTTTCTTTCATTGCTTAGAGATAAGAAATAAATATAATGAATGAATTCATTTTATTTGGTATTTGGAAAAGCGAATCTTTTACCCAAATAAAAGTAGAGTTGTTATTCTGAAAAGATTGAAAACTTTTTCATCAAATAAGTCTTACTAGATAAAAATTATGAATTCATTTCTATTATAATAATAATCAAAATTCTTATTATTGATGCTAAATTTCTATTCTTGAGAATCTCTCCTATACAATTTCCTCATGATTTTCTAAATTGAATTATTCTAGCCTATCTTATTTAATGATATCAATAGCATCATCAAATACTAGACATATGAGTTGTTTATTAACAGTGAAATCACTCTCTCTTGGAGGTACATAACTAGTTGTAATATTGATAGGAACTATACCAATAATCTCTATATCTTTCAATTCCTTCACCATCATCTGAGATACAACTTTGAATTTCTCCTTTTATGATATATCCTCCAAACATGAATTCAACATTTGAATGTACATCAAATTTTTTGAATTATGTCTTTGATCTCAAAAACTGTCCCAATCTTTTTGCTTCCATTTATGCTAATGGACCTGCTTAAGATTCAAACAATTTTATTAAGTATTCTAATCAATTTAATAAAATACTTACCAATAGAATTGATATATATTTTTTATTCAAATAATTCAGATTTTTACATTAATGATCTGAGTACATTCAAATTTAGAGAATGCAAAATAGTCTCAGATGCAGCTCTAGCAGTAGTCATGCATTTACCATCTCCAATCAAATTAGCATATGAAAGTAAAGAACCCAACCCTTTTTTCAAAATATGAGTACCAACTTCATCATCTACTGTACCTTTTTGAACAATGTATATGTTTTAACAAGTCATACCTTTTTCATAAACAATTTCATCTTATTAATATCTTTTTTCATATGTTGATTTGACAATTGTGTCTAATTCTTCTTTTGGTACTCCTGTAAAAATAGGAAATTCCATAGCAAAAGCATGAAATGTTGGAATTTACCAATCAAATGAATGATTTTCAAGTTCAACTAATCGAGCATCAATATTTGATTTAAGAGAATTGAATTCCTTGTCATCCACTAATCCATTTTTTTGATTCTCTTCTAAATGATGTCTTTAATGCATTAGAACTGTATGTGAAGCTCTTTTGGTTTATATGGCTCTAATGACTTCAGGGAACGTGTCGTTCAAACTACCCAAATAGATTTCAGCCTTTGTAATCTCATTCCTTAATTCATCCATAATTAACTTAACTGCTGCCTTATTCATAGGCATATGTTACTATAAAGTAATTACTTCAGAAGCACAGGAGATAAATGTAGTAGTTACATCATAAACGAATCCTAGATGCTTAGTGATATACTATTAAGCATATCCACCTAAAAATGTCCATTCTTTGGCTTTAAAAAAGTATTTGATGCTACTAAAACTAGTGAAACTCTAGAACAATTATTCCCAAATATTGAGAATTGAACTTGTATGATCAAGAGCAACATCACTTGATTCTACAAGCAATCTAACTGAATCTTCATCACATTGACCATGTTCAAATTTTGAATAATAAAGACCCTTAAGAATTCTTAAAACTCTATATCGAACTTCTCCAAAAGTTTCTGAATCTGTTAATCCTTCATATGAAATTCTACTCATATTTCCACCTTGAATTAATTTGATCTCATTTTCCAATTAAACAACCTCTTATAGGTATTCTTGAGATCCAACAAGTGCTTTGACTTAATTCCAATCAGCCATAGCATAATGCTCATCACCTTCTAATCCTTTTATTGTATCTTCTTAATTCACAATCATGTCAGTCAAATAACGTTTGTAAACTTTCTTTTTTATGACTGGGTTTTCGATCATGTTTAAATAATTAACAAGTGCCTTACAAGTAGTTCCATTAACAAGGTTTGTTAGAGCAGCCATACCTGCAGTAAAGAAAACGGATAGATGTCTGAATCTTGGAGGTAAGTCAGAATCACATCCAACCATCAGTGAAAGTGTCAATCCTAGAGCTCCTCTCAAACCACCATAAACAAATACTATTAATTCAGGTTAGGACATAGGATATCCATATTTCTTAAGTAACGGCCAAAATGATATTACCATAAGATATCTACATATGATCATAAAAAAATAAAAAATTATCATCCTAAAGTAATCAGAAGTATAGATATATCTTTCTTCAATAACTTCAGTTCCTACAATCATTCCAACTAGCAAAAATACTGTAGTGTCACATGAATATTATACAAAACTCCAAACGGTATGAACAGCATGTTCACTTTCTGATCTAATTCTAGTTTTACCAAAGGCACTCCAAAACAAACCTAATGATACAACTGCAAGTAATCCACTAGTTTTGAAGAAACAAAATTCAGCCCAATAGAAAGTAAGATAAGTAAATACAAATGTCAACCAACCAACTTCAACATCATCTCCTACTATTCTTCTTGCCCATAATGCTCCAAAGAATCCAACAATAACTCCAAGAACTGGGCCAACAATAGAATTTCTAAAGAAATTCAATAAAACTCCACCAAATGTTACTCCACCTCCAATACCTGCAGCTGCTTTAGATAATTTGTTAAAGAATATGAAAAATACCATAGCTACTCCATCATTAAGTAATGCTTCTCCTTCAATTAGATGATTGAATGCTGCACTAGCTCCTAATTCTTTCAATAATGCAACAACAGCCACAGGATCAGTGGCAGAGAGTACTGAACCAAGTGTAAATGCCTAATACCAATTCATATCTTCATCACTATAAAATAGGAATAATTTGAATACAATTCCTAATAGTATTGCACCCTAAAAATATATTAGATACATACCCAACCAACTCCAGGTCCTGCTAAAAGTAAGATATTGACCATTTAGTATTTGAATACATACCAATCACAATTAAATGCTGATTCAAAAAGTAAAACAGGAATAAAAACATAGACAATTAAGTGTGGATGCATATGACTTAGAATACTTGCACTTTCACCCAAATATCCAAGTGAACTTTATAACAAACCAATTAATAATCCACAAGATAGTACCATAGGAGAATAAGGGAATCTACATCATAATCTAGTTTACTTTGTTTTTTTATTCACTTCTCTTAAAGTAAGTCCTAAAAGTATGCCTAAAGTAAGCAGGTATGCTACATTGGCAGATTCTTCCATTTTTTCTTCATCTCTAAACAAGGAGTCTTGATGAATAATATTTTCTCCTTCAGAAAGAGTATCTTCTGCTCCCATTAATAATATTGATTTATTACGTTAATTAAAAATTAATTATATAAATGTATGAATCATTTGATTTGTAAAAGCTTTCTGATTTCTTCAGCAGACAAAGTTTCCTTCTTGACTAATTCTGTAGCCAGCTCTTTAAGTTTGCTTTCATTTATTTTCAATAAATTCTTTACTCTGTTGTAAGATTCCTTATTTTATATATATGATATACTTCTAATATCTTCTTGACTTCCATATCAACCATAAAATCATATTGATCACTAGTTTTCACTCCATCACTATGTATAGAAATCAGAGAAATTTTATCATCCATTCCTAATTATTTCACAAACATGTAAGCCAAATCAGTTGCTTTAGCTAAATCATTACTGCATCCACTAGTAATATCATCCTTTCCAAGAAAGAGATCTTCTGCAGCTCTCCCTCCCATGGCCACATCAATTGATGCAATAATTCCTCTCCTTGTATAATTCAATTAATCTTTTTCTGGTAACATAGCTGTCTATTAGAAAAGTTAAATAAATATATACAAATCCTAAAGCTCCTCCTCTTGGCAATATTGTAACTTTATGTAATGGCATAGCACCAACTGTTAATAAACTAGTTAGTGCATGTCCTCCCTCATGATATGCTGTCATTAATTTTTCTTTATCACTAACATGCATATTCTTTCTTCCTATTCCCATTGATATTCTATCAATAGCAAATTCAAAATCTTCAGTTGTAGCTATCTATCTGTCATATTTGATTGCATTCAAAATTGCTACATTTACCATATTTTGAATATCTGCACCACTGAATCCACTTGTTTGTCTGGCCAAATTTGTAGGCAACACTTTCTTTTCATCAAATTTAATCTTATTTAAATAGTAAGAAAATATTTATTCTCTTCCTTTTACATCAGGCAATGGAACATGAATCATCTTATCAAATCTTCCTGGTCTTTTTAAAGCTGGATCTAAAACCTATCATTATATTAATTCTTTATACTTTTTCAAAATTAGTGGCACCAATTACAATAACACTCTCTGTTTATTTAAATCCATCCATCTCTGTAAGTATTTAGTTGATAGTATCTCTTGAATATCCTGGATCCTAAGCTCTTCTTCTTCCTCCTATACTATCTATTTCATCTATAAAGATAATTGAAGGAGCCTTTGCTCTTGCTGCTTTAAATATATCTCTCACTCTTGAGGCTCCAACTCCAACAAACATTTCATCAAATTCAGATCCTGATTTGTAAAAAAATGCACATCCAGCTTCACCAGCCAATGCTCTTGCCAATAGAGTTTTTCCTGTCCCTGGAGCACCTACTAATAGAATTCCTTTTGGTAGTTTAGCTCCTGAATCAGTGTATTTTTTTGGATTTTTCAAAAATTCAACTATCTCTTCTAATTCTTCTTTAAATTCATCAATTCCCAATACATCATTAAAACGAGTGGGAATATTTTTCTCCTCTTAAATACTTTAATTGTTTTTCAATATATTATAAAATCGATCTATTCTACCTACTCCTTAATCTGGAGCCTCCTTTTAAGTATTTTCATTTTTAGGTTTTGTTTGATTAGGTTGAAAATAGTAAAATATTTGATATATAATTGCAGCTGTTATAAGTAATTGGATAACCCCTGGTAAAATCAATGATTTACGTTTATCGGAATACAAATTAGATTTCAGGTTTGTAATTGTAATCCCATATTACTCTTATAATTATTAATGTTATTTAGGGGTTGCACTGTCTCTGTAGTCAGCTAAATGTCAATCATATATATGATACCTGTTTACTTGAATATTTGAAGTGAATCCTCATACATTTACATGCGATTTAATTATCTCACATATTTGTAAGCTTTTTCAGGATTTTGAGGATCTGAAGAAAAATCCTTCTATAATAAACGCAATGTTTAAATGTTTTGCTAATTGACTAGGAAGGTCGAGTCTGCATGAATGAAAGGTGAGAAATCAAATTTATAATCTGGAATGTTCATAGATTTCTTAATGAGATCTTCTTTATTCAATTAAAATGGACTTTGCAGAAACTTCAATGTAGGCTCTTATGTTATTTGCAAAATGTTTACTTCTAAATCTAAAAAGTGATTTATAAACAAATCCCCAAAGAAACTACTTTAAGAATGAATATATTTACCGGGCCTTTCATTTAATATAAAGCACAAATAAAATATAATTAATGAATCTCGATAGTGCAGCTGACTTTTGTCCACAATGTCATTTCATGTTAGAACTCCCAGAAGTCATGGATATTATAGAGTGTAATCGTTGCGGCTATAAAGTATCCAATCCACTCTATCAACTAAGTGTTCTATTACAGATTATCAACCTAAATACATTATATCAACCGTCAAAATGGAACCAAGATCATGGCTTAGTAATCAACCTCAAGAGTCAAAACTCTCTGATGAATCACACAGAGCAGTTATTCAATAAGCCTGTCCAAAATGCAATCATGAAGAAGCCTACTTTTCAACTGCTCAATTAAGATCAGCAGATGAAGGATCTACTGTATTCTATGAATGTGTTAAATGCCAGTTTCGCTATCAATTAAATAATTGATTTCAAGTGTTTTATATATATGTATATATTCAATTCACATAAGAAAACTAATATCATATTAATTTAAGTTTGAAATTGGATATATATATAAGAATTTTGCATGTAAGAATTCACCTTTAAACCTTAATTGTATCAACAGTGTGATTATGATATAAGACATTTCTATAATTTCGATTAATTCTGCTTTCCAAGGGGTAAATGAAAACAAGATATATAACATTCGAAATTCAATAGATAAGTTTCATCACCAAAACATCAATGATTCAACTATGGAATATATTTGTGAAAATGTAATTAATTTGCTTTGATTTTTATAATAATATAAAATTATAAATATTTCATTCTTGCTATTCAGGTGGTTATGGAATTTTTACCATCTCTTTGTTCTTTAAACAATACATTGCGATAAATTCAAGAGGGTCCTTTGGTCTCTCTATATCTACCAATTATAAAGCAGGCATTAACAATGGAAGAATTGTTTTACGTAGATAATCAGCATCTGTGCATTCTTCCAATAATTCCCATTCACTCTTCTTGGGTATTTCAGCTTATTCTTCAGGTATTCCTTTTTCTATTCTTTCGATTTCCTCATTTCTATTTCTTTCACAGATTTCAATTTGTTTAATAAAATAATCAGGATCTTTAATAACATCCAAAATGTCTACATGTACTAAATATTTATTCAAACACTTTTTTCTACTTAAATTTTCTAATGTTACACAATCTGTCACTTAAACTAAGTTATTTTCATTTCTTTTTATTAATTATAAAATTACTCTTAAATTCCATCATCAAAAATATGTGAATTGTATCAGGATCTTATTAATCAACATATAATTATTTAGCATTAGATTCACTTGGTTAAGCATAATAAAAATGATAATCATCTACATAACACAATGCACAACTCTCTTTTAATGATTCAGTAATTTTTAAAAGCATTTGTGTTTCATCATATATTTATACTTATTCTTCTTCCAATTCCTTCTCATATCCATCTTCTAATTGTTATTTATCTGTTCTTCTTAAAGTTCCTGTAACCAATTATTTTTATTATCTATAAACTAAACCACATTATTTATCCAAAATAATATAATTTTTAGTCCCTTTTGATCCATCAAATTTAACTATTGGTGTATTATTTCTACCACTAAAACATGGATGTTCTCCTAAACAAAATTTATTAAATTCTCTCAATATATTTTTTGGATCTGTTCCAAATGGTCGAAATACAATTGCAAATTCTCTTTTCTATTTTTTCAAATTGATTATTGTCTTATAAAATGTAGGCAATAATTAATATTTATTATCTGAAAATAAATTATTCAGCATATCCTTATCAGATAACAATTAAGTTAAATTTCTTTATTTGACCTCCTCTTCATTCAAGAAACCAAATTCCTCAGCCTATTACTTTAATTCTTCAATCACAGCTTTTGGTAAAGTCTAAAGTATATTAATTATGAATATTATACAATCAATTTGACAATCCTGTCATATTCTGGTTTCAATTTCATACATGGTTATTATAATTTGACAAATTGAAAATATAATTATTTGCGTTATTCTCTACAAATAATTTGTTATCTTACATAGCACTATTATTATATTCTATAATATCATCTGGATCTCCTTCAGTTTTAAGTGGAAATTATTAACATATGTATTCTTTATAAGAGATCATATCTTCACTAGGTCTTATTGGAGTGAAATTGTTTGTTAATAATTTCCATAAGACTGGTGATTTCTCATCTCTCTATTCTAATTTACCCCATGCATAACCAACGAGGATTTCTTATAACTAAAATTACAGATTTAGTATGATACACATTCTTCTTTGGTTTAATTGATATATTTTGAATCAGCCAATAGAATAGTTTTATTCAAATCAAAATGAAGCACTAATTTTTTTTGCTGTTTCATAATTTAATATATATTATTTTAATTATATTTCATTTTAATGTTTGAAACACAGACATTTTTTATTATTTCTTTTTAAAAGAAAATTAATCAAGGACACTTTTCTTCTTTGTATTAACAAGTCCTTTGGTAGAATTCATTTTATTTTACTCTTCTTCGTATTGAGCAATTAATCCAAGATAATATTGAGTACTATTTTATAATTCCTATATTATAATAAATGTTAATATATATACTTCTTTTGGATCAGATCCAGAATTACGTTTTCTCTATAATTCAATCATATATAAACAAGTTTTATATTTAGATTTTCTTTTATCATATATTATTTTAACCTCTGAAGCCACTGTTGGAAATTCCTTTAGGAGATTTCTAAAAATATCATATGAACAAAAGAATCTAGATAAAGATATTGAAAATCAATTACAAATTGGTTGGTTCTTTGGCAATAGCAAAATATTCTCTATTAATGTCTTCAAATGCTTCTATTTCTCCAAAAAATGATGCTTCCAAAAGTGTTATTAAAGTATATTTGTCATGAGTAACAAAATTGACTTTTCCCTTTTCAATAAAATAAATATCTGTTGGAGGATCATCCTATCTATATATGATCTCTCCAGGATGAACTTCTAAGAAATTGAGATGAGGTAATATAGTAGCAGTAAAATTCTTATCAATCTTAAGTAATGAGACACTATCTATTAAATATTTATAACAAATCATCAATAATTCATTACGAATTTATGATGGTAATTCTTAAATCAATTTCTTAGGATCTAAAGAAGAATACACATTTTTCAAATAGTTATTTCTATAATACTTATGTACTTTGCATTTTAAAGCATAAGGTAATTTTACTCTAACTGAGAAATCGTTAAATAAATGCATTCTTCTCTCAAAATCAACCCATTTTTTATCTACATTTTCTAAAATAGATGACAATTTTCCCAAAGTATAAGAAAAGAATCCAGTTCCAAAGATCATCCAAATAATAGCAAATACCCGTTCTTCAATTGTAGTAGCCTTTATATCACCATAACCTACAGTTGTAAGAGTCTGCAAACTCCATTCAAAAGCAGCAATGTATTTATTATATAGAGTAGCATCTTCAAGGTTTGCTTAAGCAACCCAAGTATTTGGATCAAATTCATTGAATTTTGCTATGAAATACCAAAAACAAGCAATTAGATGATTTATCAATAAGATTTTACCTAAGAGAATCAATCCCTTAATGAGACCTTCATTGATTCCTAAATATGAAAGAATTCTGGCAGCTTGTGTTTTGTTTTTAATATTTAAATTAGCTTTGGAAATCTTTAATAAACGAACTAATCTATAGAGACGAGGCAATCGAATCAATCTTAGTAATTTATTGTATCTAAGAGCTGCAGTATCTGTATTGTCATCTAGAAAATAAGTAATTGGTAAAACTGCAATAACATCAACAGTAAACCATCCATATATATATTATCTGGCTATCATTCTATAATTGTCAACAATTTTCTATTCTTCATCATAGAATGCACTCAAAAAGTTTATTAATATATCTGTAAAGAACAATACATCAAATATTACATCTACCCAAAACCAAAAACCTTCATTCCCTGAATCAATCTAATAATAGTAATGTAATTTTATACAAAGCAAACTTTAAATGGTGTTATGACTGCAGTTGCCAATAATAAAAATATCAACAACATATTCCAAACAGTTTTAAATTGTTCATCTGGATAAAATACATATACTTTCTTTTCTTCTTAGTTTGATTTAAAAACTTCATCCTCTATTAACTCCATATGATCATCTTATCTAATTGCTCCATAAATCTTCACCCTATTCTAAAAAGATCTCATTATTCCAATAAAATAAGATGCCAGAAATACTCTTCTCCAAACACTAACAAGTCTTTGTTTCTTCTCGAGATTAAGCTTCCTATAAAATGTGAAATTCTAAAGGAAATCTAATTTCTTAAAGAACACATTAAAAACTGTGATCTAAGGATTAATCATAATTATTCGATTAAATATAATCAACACTATTATAACTAAAATCGATGATATTTCAATATATATAATCAATTCTAATATGAACTCTATCTGACTCTTTAAGCCATCTCTGGAGGTAATTTATTAGGTGGTCCTTGTTTTGATCCAAATTCCTTTTGATGAGTTTAATAATCATTTCTACAATAACCTAATTAAAAGTGATGAGTTCTCAAATCCTATAATTTAATATATGAATTATAAACTTACTTTTTTCATTTCAGCATCCATTTTACTTGGTTATCCATGAGGATTCTTAAATTATGCCTTTGCTACTGATTCTATAGTGTCTTCATCAGTTCCAAATTTAAAATGATGTTTTCTCAATTCTGCTTAAACTTCTTCCTATAATTTTCCTGGTTTCGAATTAAAATCTCTAAACCTTGCTTAAGCTTCACTCTAATAACTTAATTTATCATTTCCAATCATGATATTTTTAGAATTATCAACAATTGGATTAACTTTCTCTGCCTTTTATCCATCAAACTATTGATTATATGTACTTTTATAATGTTCTTAAATTGTAGGTTTGACAACTTCATCTTTAAGATCAAAATGATTTGATTAAAGTTAAGGATTCCTAACCTATTCTTATTATCCTTTTCTATCAGAGAATTAAGATCTATAAGCTGATTAATAATTAACAGCTTAATCATTTCCTACTTAAAAATGAGTTGCTCTTAAATCTTTTAATTATGCCTCATTTAATACGGATTTATCACCTTAATTTCCTACATGAGATGCTTTAGCTTAACTTGTGTATTCAACTCTGTCTGTACCCATAGATATATGTGTATTTCTAACTAATTGTTAGGTTTTGTCTTGAAAATTATTCACTTAAAATTATGGTTTCCCATATATAGCTTAATTCTATGTTGTATAACCATTATCATCTCTTCCCATAACTAAATGAGTCTTTCTTAATTGAACATTCATTTCTGCCATTCTTTCTTTTGAGTATCCTTATCCTAACAAAGCCTTATCATATTATTTATTATGCACAGTATCATACATAGAAGAATAATAATTATTTGTATCACCAAAATCATGATGATGTTTACGTAAATCTGCATTATCAGCCTTTTTAACCTGGTTTTTGCCTTAATTCCCAAAATTCTATTCATATTCAGTTGGCTTATTAGTATCATGATAACCTAATTGGAAATGATGAGATCTTAAATCTTTTTTGGTTTCATCACTTAATTTAGCAATAGCCGCACTTTAAGGTCTTTAATAATCAGATTTTTAAATGGACTCCAATTTTGTTTTATCATCTCCTAAATGAAAATGATTCTATTGCAATTTTGGAGGCTAGATTGGCTATTGTGTTTGTTGTTCTTACTTTTAATCCTTCTCTACAACAGATGTCATTGGTCTCACTTTAGCTGTTTTCTACATTGGCATAGGTTGCTTAGCTACAGATTGATGATTTGCATCTTCATCAAATCCAAAATAAAAGTGTGCTTTCCTCAATTCTTAAACATGCTTTAATCTCTCAGCAGTTGCATTTGAACTCATGTTATTAATTATTTAATCTGTTATTCAAACAATATTAAATTATTTATAATCTAATATAAATCAATTATACACCACTTCTAAATCAGATTTCATATTTATTATTTACTCTTGTTTAATTCAATTAAGAATTAAGATTCAGATTAAATTATATATTTCATTATCTATATGAATATAAGATATCACTATTAAATTTTACTTTAAATAATGATTTGCTAATATATAATAATATCTCTTTAAAAACCTTTCAAATCCATAATGTCTTAATTTACTTCAAAAATCCTTATTAGGAACTGAATAATATTCTAATTTAGAATTAGAATTTATTATAAATAAAATAAAGATTTCATTAAACATAAGCTACTAAACAGTCTTAAAATAAATATTACTTTTTATGTAATTTATTAAATTAAAAATAGATACTTAATAAAATCTACATATTTCAATGATAATATTAATCAATAAATTATATAAAAATTTATGTTTGAAAGAATTATTTCCAAATTACTTTATCTGCATTGATTGTTCCCATATTTTATAATGTTTTTAAGGCTATTTAGTCATAATCTAAAATTAATTTATTAGATTTTTTAGATGTTTATTAAATATTCTATTTAATTGGTTCAATTGGAATATTTCTTATTACTCTAGCATGAAATAACTAATTAAAAATTTGTAAACATTAACTGTAATTGTTATGATTTGATTATACTATTTAAAAATAAGAATCTAATCTTCCTATAAGATATGTCATTAATTCTGCTGATAATAAAGGTATTGCATCTGTATTACCAAATTATATTTATTATTTGCTATCTAAATTAATAAAAATAGTATTTTAAAATTTATTTATAATTCCTTGATTTTAAAGAGTAGAAAAATTCTAGATTTTATTAATAATATTTACACATTCTAAACCTGCAATAATTGGTACTGGACTACCTAAGTAAACAATGTTTTCTAAAGGCAAATTACTTATTATAGGATGGATCCATGCAAATGGTTTAAGTAAGTATTTTTAACATAATAAACAAGCTGCAGTTGATAATTATGGTGATTTACTAACAAATACAATTGATTTTTCTATTAAACAACTTACAAATATTTTAATCAAACTTTAAGAGTTTAATCTCTTAAATAATTATGGAATTCCCTAATATTTCAAATATTAATACCCATTAAATATTTTCATTTTCACTTATTTTTAATTCTTGATTATTAATTGTAATAAAATTTGGAGGGTTCTTCTAAGTAATCTAAGATAATATTCTAAAACTTATTTAAGCAATATTTTTATCACAGAAATTTGTGTCTACTTATGTAATATTTTTTGTTCTCAAATATAGATTATTTCTCATGGATTTTAATTAAGACAATATTACAATTAGAATTTGTTAATAAAAGTCAATTAAATATCTACTTGTTGAAAAACATATGGCTCTTTTGCTAAATTTAACTTATTCTGAATTTAAAATAGTAAAATCCGTATAACGATAACAAATATGATATTTTAATTATTGTTATTCAGTTTATTTAGTTAGAATAACAAAACAATTATGTGAATCAATTGAATAATTTTGATTCATCATTAGATTAATATCTTCTAAACTAAAAGACAATGGTATAACTTTAGGTTTACATCCATCTGGGAATATGAATTTTGAGATTTATAGTATATATTATTGATTTTCTAGGTTTATTATAAATATTTACTAACTTAATTATATGAATATATCACTTATGGATCATTTGATAATTCTAATCCTAATCCCAAAATATATAAATCATCAAATAATTAATCATTATTTCTTATGAGTTTTAGATTTTCAGTAGTAATGTTTTATATATCAAATGAATCTAAAACCTTTTATTTTAAGTATTGAGTAGATTGTCTAAATTAAGAAACATTAAAATTATTGCTTTCTTATAGAGGTGCTTTTAATTTAATCTTCTTGCCTGAACTTTAAAACTATTCTACACGACTATCACTAATTGCAGGTTCTGAATTCTCATCTAAATTACAATCTTCATCAGAAGAAGGATTTTGAATAATTATTGATTATTTTTGACTTTTTAGTAATTAAGTTTCTTGTCTACTAAATTCTAATTATTATTCAAGTGCTTAAATATAACAATCCTTTTCATACAATAATTATAGTAATTGTCTTTAAGATAAGTGATCCATAATAAAAAAAAAACAAATATATTTATTAAAATAACTCAAATTTAAATTGAAATACCATTAGTCGTTGGTTAATTATTTTCAAACTAGCCTTATTATATATAATATTATTCTTACCTATAAATAAATTCTTATTCTTTTTTAGATGACCAATACCACTCCTGATGTCATTCTTAAAACCTCCTCTATATACATCACTCTTTGTGATTTCAATACCATAACCTTGTTTTTTGTCATTAGAAAAATATCCAATAAATTTGTATTCACCTTTTTAGAAACATAACCCAAGACCTTACTTTCCATTATTTGTATACTCACCATAGTATAATTAATCATTTATTTGAATAGGTTAGAGCTATATACTAATAAATAATTTAAGTACATTATGTAAATTAGAATAAGCGAGCTTCGGATCTTTTGTAAGATTATTAGATATATCCTTTCCTAAGAATTTATTATCAAACCATTCTCCAATTAGAGGTTGCTAATTCATTTAAATGAAAATTCCCATATGATGTTTTTGACCTAGCAACCAGAATCCTTCATAATAGTCTTTATTTTTATAATACATACGGCCAAAACCGCATTATTTTCCTGCAAACCATTAACCCTAATATGTTCCTTCTTCAACTTCAATAGGTCTTTCTATTCGACATTTATTATATATGATATAGAGAGTTTTGGAAAGAGGATGTGAGTTTAAATTATTTTACAAAGTCTAAATTGGTAAATCAGGTTCAAAATCTTTCTTGGACTAACTGACGGTAACCTAATTTTCCTACTGGGTAAATTCATCAGTAAATTCTAATTATAAATTAGGAAGTGGTATTGATTAAAATTCTTCAGAGCAGATTCTTGTATCGTGAGATTCGCAATTACCCATGATAGATTATATAGAAAAATAGTAAATATTAAATAAAATATATTTTTTATCATTATCTTTGATCATGTTTGAGTAACTTACGTAAATAGCTTTAGTTATATAAAATAGAAAATTATTGGGCTTAATGAATGTATTTCATTGGATCCTTTTAAATTTCAGAAAACAATCTTATTGAATATAAATATCTTATACAAAGGATAAGTAGTAGGTGATGGAGACATTTTCTATGAAATAACTTAATGATTTGATTTTTCTACATGAGTTCTTTTGGTAACAAATTGATTGATTGGTTTATTTGATAAAATGTCATTTAATAAATATTACTAAGATTTTCTGACATTCTGAGGAAATTTTGTAAGCACAGTTTTCTTTTATAACATTAAAGAATGTTTTGGAGAAGGAATCTTTGGAGGGGAATAAAGTAATTATGAGTTATTCTTTGAAAATAAATTATTATTAACATCTATTTTTTCATTTTACCTTATAGCAGAATATGATCTTATTAATCTTCTATTTGTCTTTATACTTATTTTCCCATCATTCTCCATCTAAAATTATAAAATTGAGTAAGATTTCTATTTAACTAGATGTTGACTGGCTTCTCTCTATTTCTAAATTCTTGTAATTCTTTGCTATGCTTTAATTAAACTCTAATTAGAATTCGATCTCTTCTAATGCAATAAATTCATTTTAAATATTATTGATTTAATAATAAATTCATGTCTGAAACTACATTTATTGATGAAAATTCATTAATTGGAATTGCAGCATCATTTTGGTAATAATATACAACTAAAACTCCTTAAAAATTGAAAATTATGGATGCTTTTTCTTTGTATTGCTTTATATTAGTGATAATTCAATTGTTTTATTGCACATTAGTAGGTGATTTTCCAAGAAACTCATTCCTATCTGGAATATTTGCAGCTGCTGGAGCTATGATAATAAATAGTATACATTAAGATATCATCATTAGTATGTTTGAGAAAATAATTAAATCCTGAAACCAAATACATGGGAATTTCTAATGAAAGAGCCTTTTGGGAATATTTAGCAGCAATGATTGTGCTCTTTTTGACTGTGATCAATTTCTTGGGTTGAATGATATTACATATATAATAGATATATATCACAAATCTATATGGCTTTTATTTGGAATTAGGTAATTAGGTATATTAGCAAAATATGGCGGAATATTATATGTTCCAGGTCCTGGTCCAACTTCATTTCTATCAGTTACTCTTGATTCTGATCCAAATCTATATTAAATTATAAATTCATTAAATACGGAAATTTAGGTCCTGGATTTGTTTGATTAAATTGATAATGATTTGGAGCAGGATTATCATTTAATTTGCTTTTCTCTCTAGTTTCTGTACCAACTCGACAAGACAAAGGTCTAGATTTTGTTTATGAAACATTAGGATGATAATCTAAAGGGCCTGGTGTACCATCTGGTAATCTATCGGTATATTTGGGTCTCAATGTATAACCTTTACTTCCTCCATCTCTACTTATATCATATGTTCCAGGACCTGGGACTTCCTATTGATTTACAAGTCTCCTTTATTCTGATCCAATTTTATGACTAGGAGGTCTTCTCTTTGTAGCACTCTAAGATTGATATTGTCCAGGTCCTGGGGTATAATGTGCATCAAACACTTATCTTTATTTTGCAGTTCCAACTCTACCTCCAGGAATGGAACGTTTTGTAAAATCAGTAGAAGGTTCATAATGACCAGGACCTGGAGCAGAATCAGTTGCCGTAGGTATTCGTTTAGAACTTATAGTAGTTGCTTTGAGATTCAAATGTGATTAATGCATATATTATCCAGGTCCTGGAGTCTATACTCTTTCAGTAAATGTTGAATCTCTTAAGGCATTTCCAAATCTATGATATGGTCCTGATGTTGCAGGACGCATATTATACTTACCGACTCCTGGAATAAAAGGTTTTGTATCATAGAATCCTCCTCTAGCTTGATTCCCTATTCTAGATGCAGGTCTACTGAGAATAGTTGAATAATTAGTCTCATATGCTGCTGGACCAGGACCATTCTTTAACTCTCTTAAATTGTCATCTATCCCTCCCACATATGGTTTATTCCGCATACTATAACTGGAAGCACACTTCTGTAAAGGTTTAAAGTCTGGATCGTAAGCACCAGGTCCAGCTAAAAATGAATAAGAATTTTACGAGTGATTCCCTTGCCCACTTCTGTGTGATTTTAAAATTTTGCTCCCATTGAGAATTCAGGCTTTTTCCTTTTCTACAAATAAGATAAATTATTTTACGATGGCTTTTTGTAGTTGCTCATATTCACCTGGCCCAGGTTGAAATGCTATTTGTTATCCTATTCTGTTGGCAGTTCCAATTCTAAGTTTAACTGATTAATGATTACTTCCAAGAAGGAGGTCTTTAATGAGGATACCGATCAGGATTGTAGTTCTAATATATACTGGCATTCATACCCCAACTCCAGGAGCTTATTCAACTTTGGAAGGTGGTCTTTGATAAGATGTTCCAAAAGAATAAGCAGCCATAATAATAATAAAATTAAATTATAAAAATAATAATTCCCATATCACAAAAATCCTATACAAAAGGGAAATCCGTATCAATAATATAATAAGGGAGGTGACAATATACATTCATAAAAGAGCTATAAAGTAAATACAATGAATTAACAACATGAAAACCATTATTTCAAAGATGTTCATTCAATTTACTTCCAAAATCATTAGTATATTAGATGTTTAATAATATTATTGAGAAGAAAGTATACTATTTAGAATATTTAATGATAAATCAAATATATTTATAGATCTTTCTTGATAGTGTGTCTACTATTTATAAACTTAATGAATGCAAATAAGTGTATATCATTAATTTTTTCTATTAATTTATTTCCTATGGCCATTGTTTTTAAGATTATTTCTATATTCTTTTCTATAATTTCTCTTTTTCTAATACAAGTAATATGGACTAATTATTTTTAGAATTTACAATTACTTAAATTATAATCTTAAATATAAAAGATTAGCATTTATACTTTTAATTTATAAAACTTATGAGCAATCAAAAATTAATATATTAAATACATTTTTAATTAATCAAAAATTTTATTAAAATGTATAAGCAACCCTAATAACCTACTCCTAGAAATGTTATCAAACAAACTCCACGATCTACTCAAGAAATACTGTAAAGACTTATGAAAAAAAATTCTAAATCAAAAATCCAATTAGTTGATATAGCTGATGATACAAAGATTGTTAAAAATGAGAAGTATGTTTCTAAATCTCCTTGTTCAGGATGGTAAAGTTTTAGAAATTAAAGTTCTGAGAGAGCAATTCATAAAATAAGACATTAATCTAATGAGGATTTGTAAAAAACTTAAAAAAAACCATGTCATTTAAATCATGTAAGTTCGATGATTGGATTTTAATAAAAAGATTTTATTTAGAATGCTAATGCCTTTTTGAGAGAAAAAAATCTTGAAAATAAACTAGATACTTTGACTCAATAGATCTCAAAATTAAGAGAAAAATCAGAATAATTAGAATAACAAAATAAATTACTATTTGATAATTTATAAAAGTATAAATGTGAAGGCAATCAAGTAATTTTTGGGTTATCATGAAGGAAAGAACTACTTTGCTTGAAAGGTTGGATCATATGATTGAAATGTAATAGAAACAAGAAGAGAATCTATAACATATTAAGACATTGTTTAGTGACAATTCCAGAAGAATAAAGACACAATAATCATAACCTAAGCAAAGAAGTTTTGGAAAATCTGCTTATATGGGATTCAATGTATGAAAATGTTTATATTTAAATTATCTGTTAATAATTAATGAAACAATCACATATACAACATAAAAGCTGGTTATAATTATAGAGATTTGAAGAGTATGAGATAAATAAAAAAAAATACCTAGAAAAGGAACAAGAAATGAAATTCAAGAGTTAAGATTAATATGCTCAACAAAAGCAAATTAATTGTATTGGAGACATACATGAAAGATAAACCTAATTGTAGAAAGCAAAATGGAAGTGGATGGAAGAGTAGAAGAAACGTTTAGATTGGAAAAGAGAAATGGATTAATTGGAAGGAGCTACATTCCATCCATAAATATTAAATAAGGATTAAAAAGTACGTACTCCAGATTAATTCTATAAAGATAATCTAGACTATAAAAATAAAACTGTATAAATTATAGATATAAAAATGTAGGAAAAACAAATATAACAATAAAAAAAGTAAAAAGAAGACTAAATTAATAATAGAAGTTGTTCTCCTAAAATAAATAAAAAATCTGTATAAATGGTAATACAACCTTTTTATGACAGATTGAAAGATAAATAGTTAGAGAAAGAATAGAATTTATTAAAAATTACAAAAAGTATAACACCTTCTTTTAGTCCATAAATCTATTCTCGTAATTTTTAAAGTCGTCAAACTTATCAAATAGTTTAATAATTTGCAAATGTAAATTCTACTACAAATAAAACATTTGAAATTGATTTGGAAAATGTTAAAAATGATTATAAAACATTTACATTTTTTGAAGACATAAGAAGATCTTATCATTCACCTTCTGAAAATAATAAATAAAATGAAGATAATATAACCAAAAATTTACTTTTACTAACAGAAAACAACCAAATCTTAAATGTATAATAGAGTCCATTATAGTGTACTACCAAAAAGTAATAGAGATCTGTGAGTCCTGTAAAATCAATTTTATCAAAAACCACTTAAAAGAATTACTTTAAAAAATGATTTATATATTCATACTAATAGATTTAACTCTTCTATTTAATGTATATTCTTGAATATACTTGTTTACATTTTATTATAAGAATTCCATGAGAATTTCAACTAGTCTTGAATTAATAAGGATTAATAAATAAATTTAATCCATAAAGTTAAAAACAAAGATTCAAAATGGGAGCTTGTCACATCAAAAGATCAATAAGATAGAGTAATTAATGGAGGTTCAGTGAAAGACTCACTTCACAGAGATTAGATTTCATTTTCTAACGGTTGTCCCTATATTTAGAACTCGTTGGAGATACTCATTCTTTAGGAGGATATTTGTAGGATAAAATAAATGAATTGTTTTAAATAAAATAAGAACTTACCTTAGTTAAAGATCACTTAAAAAAAATAGAATTACTTTCTGAAGCATCAGACGTAATTGAATACTTGTACGATGATAAACACTTCAGCTAAGCTTTCCCTATTTTAAGGGAATGTTTATATGAAATCACGTAGTTGACATTAGTCACAGAGTGATTTACACTAAGCGTTTTTCAAATGATAATTTTTTGTCATTCAATAATTTTTATTCATAAAATCAATACATAAAGCATTTAGTCTTCTGGATGGAATGTAAGTGCTGGAGATCTGAGAATTAGCAATCGACTATTGAGTTATTTATTTTCAATAATATTCTATAAAATTAAAGAACAATAAATTCCTAGATTTATTAGACATGAAAAGAACATAAATCTATAGATTTTATTATATGTTATAGGATTTTAATAATATAAAGTAGGAGCTCTTCATATGTGAACAATGTATAATAATTTGATTCAGAAAAGTAATTCAAATAATCTAATTCATTAGTATTTTATTGAATTATAATGTCTCAAACAGAAAACAAGTAACCGAAACCATTGAAAGATGTCTTGGGATTAAAATATGTCTTTGGTTTTAGAGGTGACATCAAAAACTCAATCTTGTAAGGGACATAAACAAATGTGTAGGAGAAATCGACTAAAACAAAATTCATCTATCCTGCAGCAAATAATATGGTGATTTTTGATCCTATAGCTGATAAAAATAAATCATAGGAAATAATTCAGACAGTTTTAGGAAGTAAAGGTGTTACATGTTTAAGCATTTCATTATCAAGAAGGTAGATTCAAAATTATATTTAGGTATATTGCATGGTCAGAAGAGAGTGATGCAGGAATTATAGTAATATTAGATTTAAACACTCGTAAAACTAAAATATTGAGTACAACAGATTGTAAATCACGTTATTATGTGAGTCTTGATTTTTCAAGGACAGAAGAATCAAAATATTTAGTAGCTTTAAGTGCTCCTCCAGAATAAATGTTAATACATTGGGCATGGGATAAATCAAAATGTCTAGGAAGCACAATAATAAATGCTAAAGGAGATTCAATTAAATTCCATCAAGTGTTTTATCATCCAAAAGAAGATGATTTTGTATGTGTTATGGGTAATGGAGCTATCAAACCTTACAAATTAATATTAGATAATCCTCCAAAACCAAAAGATTCTCCATTCTAAAAAAAGAAAGAAGTAAGCATTTTACATTATTTTCTAAGGAAACCCATTCTACTAATTTTCTTTCTTATTGTATCTTAAGTGATTCAAAGACAATGGTAGTAGGAACTGATAGAGGAGAAGTGTTATATTTTAATGAGAATTGTGAATTCAAATTAGTACTTTCACCTCTTTAAAATTCAAATTAATAATCAATTGAAGGATTTCCAATAGAATGTATAGTAAAATATTCAAATGGTTTCATTGTTGGTGGAAGTGATTGCATGATCTACATTTATAGAAAACATGAAGGCGATCTTAAAAATCCATATGTTCGAATTGATAAAAGAATATAAAACAAACAAATAATAGCCAAAATTACAAGTTTATGCCTTACTAATTAAGAGGATAATCTAATCTTTGGAGTTGAATCTGGTTAAGTATTCAGCATTCCTTTTAGTGCAGATAGAGAAGTAGCAAATGAAGATGAGATAAAATTTGATCATTTGATTGCCCCATTTCATAGTGGACCCATTATAGGATTGGATGTTTGCACAAGAAAATCATTAGTAGTTACTGTCTCTGATGATCGTAGTATTAGAATTTGGAATTTTAATGAATTAATATTAGAAGTAATGAAAGAATGTGAAGATACACCTTTAGCTGTAGCTATTCATCCTTCTGGATTTCATTTGATTGTTTCATTTTCTGATAAAATTGTACTTTATAATTTATTTGAAAAAGACTTAAATTCATTTAAAGAAATTCATATAAAGAATTGCTAATAAATTAAATTTGCTCATGGAGGTCATTTATTTGCAGTTGCTAATTAGAATTTAGTTTAAATTTATCAATTCTATACAGGTGAAAATCCATAGAATTATATATTTAAATAATCAACAGGAAATATTTCAACTATTGAATGGGATATTGATGATTTAGGATTCTATACAGGTAGTGACAATGGTTTTGTACTCTATTGGAGATTGGAAGATAATTAAAATAAATTATAATTGGCTATGATTCAATCTTAACCAATTGAATGTATTTGTACACCAAAGACGTATGCAAATATTGAACTTTAAAAAGTTTATATAGCAGGTCCATATGATGGACAATACTGTATTTATGAATCTCAACATCATACTAAGATTCATAAAGAAGCTACTGAAGGTACAAAGAAAGAAATACCACTCTATCCAATTCAAACTGGCTGTAGAGTAAGTAAAATGGCAATTTTTAATAGTGAAAAGATTATGTTATTTGCTACTTGTTAATTGGCTAATTCATCTGAATTTACTCAAAAGTAAAACATTAAAAATATGAAATTTGAACCAGGAGGTCTTAGATTTGCTAAATATCCTTTGGCACCTGAGGAAATCATTGAAATATAACCTCATATTAAAGGAATTACATAGATGAAAGTGTCATATGATGATTCTTATGTTTTTACTGCTTCTTATGATAATTCATTGATTATTTATGATGTAAAAGATTAGAGTTCTAAAATTGAATTTAAAGATGGAGGATAAGCTTATGGTGTTTAAGCATATGCTGATGAATTTTTGATGCAAAGAGATTAATATAAAAAGAAGATTGCTAAAATTGAGGATTTAAAATAAAAAATTAAAGAACATGATATCAATTAAAAGATTAAGTAGAATATGTATACAAAAGAAAAAGATGAATTGATTAGAAAATTGGAAGAATAAATTGATTAATTAGAGAAAAGAGAAAAAGCTAAAATTCAAGAATTAGAGAATGCTATTAATAAATTAGATAGTGATTTTAAAGAAGAAAAGAAATAACTTTATGAAAATCATGAAAAGAATAAAAAAACTACTGAAAATGATTTTAAATAAAAAATGGCATTAGAATCTTAAAGATTAGAAGAATTAACCAAAGAGAAATAATTGAAACTTTAGGAATTCCAAAGGTATATTAAGGAATAAAAAGATAAGAGTACAGAAACATAAAATGAGAAGAAAAGAGAAAATGAAAAATAATTAAAAAAGAATAAGAATTATATGAATAATTATAAAGAGATAAGGAAGAAAATTAAAGAAGATTTATTGAAGAGAGAAATAGGTTAGAAGATGAAGCAGAAAAGGAAATAGATAAAAAAAGGAGATTAATGAAGCTGAAATGAAGAAATTATCAGATGAATTAGATAAAGCTGAATTAGAAAAGAGAACTAAAAAAACTGAATTTGATAATGTGTAATCCACTTTAGAATAAGCTAATTCAAAAGTTAAAGAGATTATGGAAGATATTGCATAAAATTAAGAATTAAATAGATAATATTAAAAGGAAAAAGAGAGTCATGATAAAGAAATAAAAGAAAGAGATAAAACAATATAAGATAAATAGAAACGTATTTATGAATTAAAGAAAAAAACTTAAGAATTAGAAAAGTTTAAATTTGTTTTGGATTATAAAATAAAAGAATTAAAGAGAGATATTGGACCAAGGGAAGAGGAAATTACAAAAATGAAAGAATAAATTACTAATATGAATACAGAAATATTACATTTCAAAAAAGTTAATGCCAATCTTGGATTGATTGTAACTGATTTAAATTTGAGATAAGCAGGTATGAAACAAGAAATTGAAAATCAACAATAAATTATTGAAAGCAATTCTTAATATATCAAGGCTTTTGAATATGATATTTCAGAAATTCATCCACATTTAAATGTAATATATTTTTATATTTATTTAGGAGTTTAAGAGACTAAAGTCTGATATGCTAAAGTTATTTAATAAATATGTCTAAAGTGTAGTTTCGAAAAAGAAATTTGAAAATGTAGATGTATAAAAGGAGTTCATTAAAGAGAGAGCTCATTTAGAAACTACTAATAAAGGATTGAAAGAGAAGTTTTCAAAAAAATTGAGAGTTCATAAATAAGATAACAATAGAATTATGAGTTAGAATGTAGATCTGATTAGTGAGATTAATGATTTAAGGAGGGAAATTAAATTATTGTAAGATGAAGAGGATTTGAAGAGTCGTTAAATAGAGTAAATGAATGATCAACCTGAGGAGAGGGAACTTGATTAAATGATTGAAGAATAAGAAATAGAAATTAATTAATTTAGAGAGAAATTACAATTTCTTAAGGAGGCAGTTCAACAAAGAAGATTATAATAAAATATCAATTCTGATAGTGATCATTAAGATAATGAATAAGAATGAAGAATTATATTTTAAATATAAAATTGTAATTAATTTACAAAAGGGAATAATGTTTATACATAAATTAATATTAATGATTATTAAGAGAGGTTTGAATTTCTCACGTCTCATAAAAGAAGCTTCTAAATTAATACATGGAAGACAATATATAGATCATTATTGGTATTTGAAATCAAAGTATGCTAATTTTATAACAATAGTCCAGAGTCACTTCAACCCCTTATAGATAATGAAACAATAATTAAAAACTCATTTTTTGAGTAACCTTAAATAAAAGAAATATTTAATGATTATTATTAAGTGTCTTATGGTAGAAAGGATGGAAGAACACAGGATATTCCTGAGTTATACGATGAGTATGAATATAATGGAAAATTTGCATATTTTGATACAGGAAATGATTATTAGATTATTGAAAGATCTCTATAAGGAGGTGATAAAGAAGTAGTGTTAGATTTAAAAAAAATTTAATTTTTGAAATAATATCATGCAACATTAAAATTAACTAAGTTGAAGATTTCTGATGATCATAAATTGATTGCATTTGGAATTGATTTGTTAAATAATGAAGACATTGTTTGGTTAATGAAATATATAGATGATGACAGAGTATTTAGAACAAAATTGTTTGATTGTTTTGATGCAGCATTTACTAAGGATAATATGCATTTAGTATATACTTAATATGATGATAAATTCAGACCTTATCGATTGATGTTACATAAGTTGGGAACAACTTAGGATGAAGATGAATTGTTATTTGAAGAGAAGGATGAACAATTTTATTTAGATTTATAACAAACAAAAGATGGAAAATATTTTGTTTTGTTAAGTTAAACAAAGTAAAGCAACGAAGTGATTTTGATAGATCGTTAAGATCCTAAGAAAGTGTAACTTTTGTTTTCGAGAAAGGAAAATGCAATAAATTTAGTTCATCATCATGAAGAACATGGATTATACATATTGACCAATAAAAATTCATATGATTATAAAGTATTAAAATAGGAAGGTGATAAATTTGTAGATTTCTATTGTCCTTAATAAGGAGAAGTATTGCAAGAAGTAGACCTATTTAACAAGCATTTGGTGTTATACTTCACTAAAGAAAGTGAAAGTTTTATTAAGGTAATTTCATTACAAGATAAAGAAATTTATAATTTATTTATTCCACCAACTTTAGTATATACAAATCATCAAAAAAATAAAAAAAATCTATTAAGAAACATTTATGATAGAGTAATAAAAAAGGATAAGTCTTAATATTTCTTAAATCAGAAAATTTAGAATGAAGTATTAGGAGCTACTATAGAACCAGGTGTTAATCATAATTACAAGAGTGATAAATTTTAGTTTCATCTCAGTACTCCATTGGTATATGATTAAGTTTACCAATACAATTTATCAAATAAATAATTATCTAAACTTTAGGATGCTAATCTTACAGGTAAGCCATTCAAAAGAGAAGAGTTTACTTGCACTAGATATTATGCTCCAAGTAAAGATGGCACTGAAATTCCAATCACTTTAGTTCATCATAAAGCTCTATAAAAGAATAGACAAAACAAGTTATTATTACATTCATATGGTGCCTATGGTGTTCCATAAGAAATACCTTTCAATATAGTATATCTTAATGCATTAGAAAAGGGTTGGACATTAGCATATGCTCATATAAGAGGTGGAAATGAAAGAGGATAAGATTGGCATAAATAAGCGATTTAGGAAAATAAAATAAAAAGTATAGAAGATCTACTTGGATGTGCTGCCTATCTAATAGGAGAAGGATATACTCATCCTTCATTATTATGTGGATTAGGAGCATCTGCTGGAGCAACTACTTTGGGAGCAGCAATTAATATGAGACCAGATCTCTGGAAATGTGCTATAATGCTCTCACCTTTTTTAGACGTCTTAGGGTCCTTATTAGATGAGAATTTACCATTAACAAAATCTGATTATTTGGAATTTGGTAATCCAAATGACAAAAAAATCTTTGACACCATTCTGAGTTATTCTCCTTATGAAAATATAAAAAAATAAGTTTATCCTGCAATATATATTAGTGCTGGTACTGGAGATTTTAGAGCTCCTTTATGGAATGTATTGAAATATACAGAGAAATTGAAATAGATTGCTGTTATGTCCAAAAAGGTTGAAATCATTGGAGATAATCCTCTTATTATTGATATTAATGATGGTGGACATTATGGAGGGGCTGGAGTAATTATTTACATTCTATTTAGGCTTAATCAGTCATTGAAGAACGAACTAGATATATGACATTCTTAGATTATTATGTTGGTATAGGTAATAAGGAAGTTACAAAGAAGAGTCTTACATAAGACATTGATGAGTCTATATAATTAGCAGAGGAAGAGGATAAGATTTAGAAATAGTGAAAAAATGTGTTTTATATCTATATATATATAAATTTAAAATGAAAGTTTCATTATAAGATTTTGGTTTTCATCAACCAAATGCATAAGAAATCAATACGCCACGATCTCTTGAAGCTTGTAGAAGGGAAGGGATTTAACCATGTGAGATAGTTAAGATTCCATTTGAAGAATTTCAAAAGAGATACAAAATGAAAAATCTAGATCACAAAGGTATAGAACAATTTTACAAGCATTATGAGGAAAGAAGAGAAAAGAAATTTGTAGAACTCATTAAATAAAGACATATTGTAATTGAAGATGAAAAAACTGGTAATTTATTATTTTCTCATCAAATAAAGGTCAATGGAGTTCTGAAGGATTAGCTAAAAGTAAAGTGATATAAAAAAATGGCTAATAAGAAACATCTACTTTAATTGAGAAGGAAAAGTAATAATTAGAGAAAATAAAAAAGAAGTAATAGAAAGAAATAGAAGGTATGCTTGAATATGAATTGAAAATGTAAGAAATAAGATAAGAAAATGAAAAGAAGTAGGCGGAAGAAATTGCAAAATAATAATAAAGAGATCTTGAATTATAACGAAAAAGAGCAGAATAGGAAGAATAAAGAAAATAAAAAGAATTAGAAAAATAATTAAAAAGAGAGTAAGAAGAGGAGATACAAAGGTAAAAATTAAAGGAAATGGAATAGAGAGATAAAGAAAGATTAAAATTAGAAGAATAGAAATAAAAAGAAAGAGAAGAAGAAGCAAAGAAAAAAGATGAAGAACGAAAAGTTATTTAAGAAAAATAAAAAAAATAAAATGAGGAAAATTAAAGAATCTAATAAGAATTGTTAGAAAAAAGAAAATAGGAAATGGAACTTAAAACAGAAGAAAGAAGAAAGGCATTAGAAGAATAAAAATTAAAAAAAAAATAAGAAGCAGAAATAGCCAGATTATAAAATGAAGAGAAAATTTAATAAGCAAAATAAAGGAATGAAGCTGAACTTTAAAAATTAAAGGATGTATATTCTAATATATTATATATATATATAGGATTTTGAAAGAAAACTTAAATTAAGTGAAATCAAGTAAAAATAATATGAAGAAGAAAAAAAAAAGAAGTTTGAATAGTAAAGGAAGGAGGCTGAAAAGCATTCTGAATTATTTTAAAAGGTTATTGAGTAAAATAATCATATGGAATAGGAAAAAAAGAATTTATATTTAAAGAAAATACGAGATGCAGAAGAAAGAAGAAAATAAATTGAAGAAGAATTAGAAAAAGAAAAAGAATAGAAAAGATAACTTGAAAAAGAAAAATAATAATAAAGAAAATAGGTGTTATTATTAAATGAAGAAAATAACAAATAAAAAATTGAAGAATTAGTTAAGAAAATAAATGAGAAAGAAGAAATTTTACATAAAATATAAGAGGAAAGGAATGAATAACTTTAAGATAAAAAAACTTTGGATATATTGAAACATTTTGATAAAAGAGAGAATGTAGAAAGAATTATGAGAAAATAAGAGTATGATAAATAAAAATTATAAGAAAAAATTGTTGAAAAAATGTAAAGAGCAGATAAGCTATCAGGAGATCTTGATTAATTATTATCTTAAAGACATGATCTAAGAAGAGAGATTGAAAAATAAAAAAGAGAAATTATGATCAAATTTGAAAAAGTTAGAGAAGGCAAACTTCCACCTTCTGAGATTTAGAAACAATTAGGTATGACTGAACAAGATGCAAAATTAACAAATTAACCTAATCCTTATCGTACTTTTTCATCTACTAGACCTAAAACTAATTAAGTTAAAGAAAGATCTGATAAGACACAATCTGTTAAACCAACCAAAATTTAATCTGCTAAGCCTGAATAAATATAAAATAAAGAGAAATTAGATATTAAACAAAATTCACCTATTATTGAATAGTAGGGTAATTTAATATTTCAAATTTAGCCAATAAAACTACACCTAAATTCCATTAAAAAATTGATGCGAAGAAAAAATTTGAACCCATTAGAGCAGAACCTCCTAGTCCATAAATTCTAATCTAACTCAATAAAATGGTTTAAAAGCATAATTAAGATATGATGCGTTTATTAATGGAAGAACATGCAAATGAAAATTTAAGAGATGAAAGATTAAATTAAGCAAAAGGAGAAGAGAAAGTTAAGCTTGAGAAGGAATATGCTTAAGATAGAGTAAAAGCTCAACTTAAAATTGAAAAGCTAAAATCAACTTAAGAAGAAGAATAAAAATAATATAAACTTACTCATAACATTTTTGAAAATGATATAATTAGATGAATTAACTTGTTTCTGATTACATTCTAAAAATTTTATATCAGAATGTTATTTTATTGAACTTCAAATATATATCAATTTATAGATATTAATAAAAAATCATATTGAAAGAACTATTTTAACAATTAACAATAAAATATGCATTGCCATTGGCAATTCTCGAAATTAATCTGTGACTTACAAAAAAGAAAAACATAAACTTTAACTAAGTAAAGATAAAAAATCAATTTTTTTTAAGGGAATTTTTAATTATATTCTTAATACTTTATAGTTTAAAAAAAAAACTAATTCTATTAAAATGAGATAATTTTTTAGATTTTAATATAAAAATATTCATGTAAATTATTTAAATATAATATATATTATAAATATTGTGTACTATTATTTTGATTTTCGTTTTTTAATTATTAAGAATTAATTATTAAATTATGATGGGTTTACATCAATCAATAATAGGTTGAAAAATATTTATATTAGAATTATTACTAATAGCTTTCATTTAATTTATAATTATCTTTAAGACACTAAAGCTTTATTAAATTAATATATAAGTTTATTTAAAACAAATAATATCAAATCATATTTGGTTGTTCAAAAATTAAAAACTTAAAGTCATCAATATCTTATGATTTTTTTTAATCATTAGCAATGACTTTCCTTATCATTTTCTTTTTCTTCTAATGTAATAAATTAACTTTTTCTTCAATTGTATTTGCACATAGAAACCTAATTACATTTACTTATTTCTTTTATCCAATTCTATCAGCCCTTCCTATAGCTTAATCTTCAATGGCTGGCTAATGATAATATTAAATAAAATACATTCCACCATGGATCAACTAAGAATACATGATTAGCCATAGTTAAATTTAATCCTGTTGATGTGGCTCTTAAAGATAATATTAAAGCAGTAAAGGCAGGATGTTATTCAAATGATTAAATAACTTTATTTCTTTATTCTACAGACATAGCTCCTGTAACAACTTAACACCATATCTCTTCTTCTTGAAATTTTTCTTCAAGTAATCTAATCATATCTATCCATTAGGTAAAAATTAGACACTTTTCTCTTTTGAGTTATACTTTTTTTGTTTCATTAACAATAGCAAGCATTTTGCTACTAGGTCCCCATTTTGTTTCTTTGATTTCTTAAACTTCAATAGAATTGCTTTGTACACTCATTATGTCTTTTAATGTTAATCTTTTAGAGCAAGTTGGACATTCTCCAATAGTTTCAATAACTTCTTTGAAACAACTAAAAAATGTATAAACAAATAATACTTATGACAATAAACATGTCCACATATAGAGATATCAAATGTAGTAATCCCATCTTCAGAACAGAGTGTGCAGTCATTTAAATTACCTCTTTAAATTAGATCAATCAGTTATTATCTCTATTTCTCTGAGATATCTTATTCTCCTGATTTTTATTTAGCAAAAAAGTTTTCTATGCAATATTTAATTTCATCAATAGAATTTGTATCTAAATTAATTCCTTTTAAAGCTATTGAAGGATGATCACAAGTCATTCTTAGTTTATTAATGATTTGAAAGATATGTACAAATTGTCTGCTCTTTTCAGAATTCAAATAAACTTTGAATAATTATTATGTTCCCTCAAAAAATTTATCATAAAGTGCTCTTTCCTTGTTTTCTAATTTAACCCAACAGATAGATTCATTAATTTATAATGAATTTTAATTACTCAACTACTGTTTGGTCCTTCTTAGAATAATAGGTTTAATTATCTCTCCCAAAATGCATTATTATTCTTCTTCATTTTCCTCTTTATTAATGTAAGCATTCCACCAATAACTATGAAATATATATATAAATATATTACTATTCACCAAAGGTTTCGACTCTCAAAAATGATAATAAACTGAATAAATCATCATGTTTATTTTAAATTGGAGTACCAGTTAAACACCATCTACATTCACTCTTTAAAGCCATAGCACTTCTGGTTTATAATGTACTTTTAGTTTTGATATTATGAGCTTCATCTAAGATGACCCTATAATAAGTAAAATCAAATAGATTAGTGACCTTTCCTATATTATTTTTTTTTGTTTTAGTTCCACATTCATAATCATTTTAACTAATTTCAATAGGTTCTCCAAAGTATGAAGACTTTTCAGTTTTAGATGATTTTAAGTCAAAAATAGATTTGAATTCTTCACTTTAATCATTATTTTAACAGAAATCTTAGGAATCTAATTCTATTTCAAAACTATCATTTAAGATTTATGTATCATTACTAATTTTAGATTCTTTAGATTCTTTATTATCTTTATATTCTTTATTATCTTTATATTCTTTAGATTCATTTTCTGGTTTATTCCTTACTCTTTATTATATTTCAGTATCTTCTAATCCATTTTCTTTAAGCCAATTAGAATAATTCTAAGCTACAACTGTATAAGTTGTCAAAATAACATCATAATTAGAGAAGACAACTTTCTTATTTCTATTAGACATTTTATAGAATATTAAAACTTAAAGACTATTAGGTAATGAATGTTTTTTTATTTCAGCTTCCCATTATAATAAAACAGATTTTGGAACAATGATTAAGGTAACTCTTCCTTTTTTTTAAGTTTATAAAATCAAAGCCAAGGTCATAATAGTTTTACCTAATCCCATTTCATCAGCAAGAATTCCTCCTTTAGTAGAATTATAAGATTAAAATTCATCAGTAATTTTACCAGTAAATGTGTTCATATATAATTTTTTACCATTTTCTAAAAGAACTTCTTCCCATAAAGGAGATAATTACCATTAACCTTTATCTTTAGCATCTAAATTTTTGGGATTAAGTATCATACCCTCTCTCCATAACATCCAAGTTAATGCCTATTTTTAATGTTATTTTAATTCACAAACCATAGTTTTAGGTTTAGGATGCTCATATATTTCTTAATCTATACTATTTAAGAATGAATTAATTTCATTTTCATTAACTTCTTCAGATACTTTTAATTTACCTGTACAAAAATCTATCATCTTTTGAACTTGTTCTCTTCTATTGATTTCCAATTATTTTAATGATTGTTAATATTTTTAACAATCACATAAATTCCCTGAAGAAATCTATAATTCAAAATACTCTTTGTCTTTTTTATGAGTTATTCCTCCTACAATTACTTAAATGAATGGGTTTTGATTCTCTTTATATAAGAATGAATTCTCAGCATTAAGTGATAGAAATGTCTTTACACTTAATTATTCAATATTATCAACTTTATATCTTAATTCATTAAGTTTATCAATACTTGGTTAATGATTATGAAATCCTTAACATAAAGATTGGTATGTGCAATTCAATTTTAGAAACAATAACTCAAAACAATATTTTTAATAATTTTATTATTTTAGTTCAGGTACATGTTTAGTAGATGTAGATATAAACTTCTATATTTCAAGTAATAGAGTATTCATATATTTTTTAAAATATACATTCTAATAAATAGGAACTTCTTATTGAATAGGATTAAATTAAGATTCTTCATTAGTATAATATTTATTTTTTGATAAAAACAAACAGGAACTTTTAAAATCTTTAAGAGAATATAATTTATTAGAAAATGCTGAATTTTACAATGAATTTCTATAGTATTCATTATTTGTAATGATAACTCTTGCAAAATCTTTGAATGTTAAATCAAGTCTAAGTGGTTATCCCATTTGAAGTGAATGAAATTTCTCCAATTAAGTAAAAAATATCTTAACATACTTATCTGATTTAATCATTGCTGGTATTGTTCTTTAGAGATTTAATAAATCGAATAAGAGTAAAAGGGATAAACGAGCAAAGTATTATAAATCTACATTAAGATCCTCTTCTGATTCAGCATATGAAAATCTTTCTCTATTCACAAAACCATCTTAAAATGCTTTTTAATTGAATTTAGATAGATCAAATTAATCATTTAAAGCATTCTATTTTAAATAGACATCTAATCTAATTTATCTTAAATTGTCTGGATATTTGAAATTCACTTATCTTACAATTACTTTAATATAATCTACTGTCAATAAAAACCACCAGATTTCATCATAACAATGAGAAATTCTTCCATGAATTTATAATGGATTGAAATGAATTTGTTTTCCAATCTTTTTTTATTTCAAAACTAAAGTTGATTGTTTGAAATTGTTAGTTTTAGTAACAATATATGTTGATATATTTTCATTTTTTAATGAACAAATAGGAGTACTAAAATCAATCAATTATGGACAAAGAAATGCTTTATCATTAGAAGCTAATTCAATAAAAGAATTAGGTTCATAATAGTATGGTGCTAGTAAACTTCCTAAATAATACTTGGATTCTTTCTTCATCAATTAATAAAAATTCAAGAAGGGTAACATGAATTGTTTAGTATAAACATCATTATCCTGTTATTTTTTTTCTGTTTTACACAAAAATTAAATATCAACTATAATAATAAATTTGAGATAAATTTGAGAGTAATATTAAAATAATATTAATAATAATCATTCTGGTTCTTCTTCTTCAGATTCTTCTTCAATTAATCCAATATCATCTAAAAATTGTTATAAATGATTAATACAATTAGGTTGCGATTAAGTAATTAATGGTCCATCAGTCATTTCATCAAAAACTAATTCAAATTTGTTATCAAGATAATTTTCACAAATAATCTTTTTGGGATTATAAAAGTTTGGAGGTGGAAATATTGGATCTAATGCAATTCTTCAATATTTATTATAAATACTTAAAGGCATTGTCCAACATTTAAGGTATCAATTTAGATAATAAAGGACAACAAATTTCAATTGAAGGATTTGTATTTGCCTCTATCATTTTAACATTAAATGTATCATCTATCATAAAATCTAATCCAAATATTTCAAAAGTATTTTCTCTCTTATTCTAATCTATTTTACCATAGACAGCCTTAAATTATTCTGTAGCCATTTACTACACAATTATATTAATTAAGAAATACCTTCATTTTTGCATATATTTTGCTAAAATCACCACCGAGATTTTCAACATAAACTGAAAATTCTTCAAAACTAACTTTATTGCCTTTCTCATATTTTCCATAATCTTCTCCTTTTTTTTAAACAGCATCATTTGTTAAATGAATCATTTTATTAGTAAGATTTTTCATTGAAAATTCTTTACTTGATGTTCTAACATATCCCTCAGTATACCAATAACCTTTTTAATTTCCATTAATTGATACATACAGACTATAACATCTTATATCAAATTTGCGTTTATTATAAAGCAAAGGTCTATCAATATACAATTAAACAATAAAGGTTTTATAACTTCCATTTTTATGCATTTCTCTTGAATTTAAAATAGATTAGATTTCATTTAATTCTTCAGATACTTTTATACCATTGCCTCTATTTGTAATTTCACCAGGTTTTATAATCCAAATATTTCTACGTTTATTTTTTTCATCACTTTCTTAATTAATCATCTATTGTCTTTCTTTATATGCCTCCATGAATTATTGATATTCTGGGCCATCCAAACTTTTAATGTGATATGTAACTGGTAAATTATCAAATACATTCAAATTTTATGATTCATAATATGCTTTCATATTGTAAAACAAAGCTTTCTTATTTCCTAAATGAAAATTATTCTCTAAATGATTATGTGCTTTAACAGGTTCATTATATACAGAAAGTTTAGGTTTAACAGTTTGAGCTTATTCTAATGTTAATAATTTTGATTGTCGACCTTATCCATTAAGAATTGTACTGAATTATCTTAATTCAACATTTACAAGGAATTTACTCCATTAACTATTAATTTTTTGTATTGCATCAACTTTAATTTATTCATTTTCACTTTATTCATCTTATTTTGAGAAACCTAAATTAACAGAACCTATTGTTGTTAGAGATGATGAAGCACTTTGACAACTCATAGATTCATTTGGATTTCTATTTAAAGCTTTCATATTTTCATGAATTGTGTTCACTTTTAATTATGTCCAAACAAAATGACAAGACTCTTATTCATCCTAAATACTCCACCACCATCTACTTTTTAAAATCTATCTGACTAACATTCCATTATTACCTTTTCCAACATATGCTTTGTAAATATTTTAAGTTGGTTAAACAAAAAGACAATTAGATAAATTCATTATATTAAAATAGTGTCTCATAGAAGCATATCTTTCTTAAAAGATCAAATCTTATGGATATTTAGGATCAAAATAATATATTCCATCAAATTTCTTTAATTTTTTCTTTTTAATACTTGGTAATTATGTTGTTGTTGAATTTGGATTAGCTACTTACATAACAATTGGAACATTTCCCATTGGCTCAATTTTAATATTCCTAGAAGTTTTCATTAATTATGAATTTTGTCTTGCTTATTTTGCTGTTCGTACAGTTTCAGTTTCAATTTGAGTTGTATGTTTTTCCATTTGTAATCTAATCTTTTAAACTATTTCTTTTTCTAGTTTATTATCCATTGAATTATTTAAAAAGGAATCTTAAAATTTATTTCTTTCTATAATTAATAATTAATAGTACAAATAATGTGAATTGGCTTAGATGAAATGTTCAAAGTTGATATTCCATCTGTCTATGGAAATATTTACATAAACCTTCCTTATTAATATTTTAAATGATTTGATTTCTTAAACTTTGGTGAATTTCCTTAATTGTTTGCTATGATTATTATTTATAAATACTTACATTTCTTCTTCTTCACATGCTATATTTATTTAAGAACATGAATATTATTGATTTTCTCTATTTTAGGTAAAATTTATTAAGCTGGACTTTCTGATCTGTCTAATTGATCATATTTATATTAAGTAAAAAGTTTTGGACTAAAATCTTTCTTTTTTATAACTGCTTTTATAGAATCTTTTATTAGTTCCTGTACTCCTGGTGATTTTAATAGTTGTTCCATTGAACGATGTTTTGATGGAGTCAAAAATTCAGTTGTTGACGACTACTATTATTTTTATGTAGCTTAATTGATCATTTGACTTATGCTGAAGTTTAAATTAGGCATAGAGAATTACTCAGTTTTATCTTAGATTAACAAATTCATAATAAATAAATATTATTATCTAAATAAAATCTAAAATGTAAATTCTTGTCTTCTTGTTTATTTCTATAATCAAATTTAAATAACTTTAATATAAGGTGAATAAGAATATATCTATAATTTTTAGAACTCTATAATATTTTACCTTATTAAAAATGTTATATTAATATTAATTTAGCTTATATTAATTTTCTAACTCAGAATATCATAATACTATTAATTTATCTATGTGAATGTGAACTAAAGAAGTATTTTCATATAATAAAGTTTTAACAAGTTTTATTTATTTTTTCAATAAGAGAAATAATAAAAGAAATTGTAATTTCAAGGATAATAAATTTTTACTAGTTTTTTGGAATTAAAGTTTGATAGTTTTCGAAAAAGAATTATAACAGATATGATTTATTATTATAAACAAAGAAAATTAATTATGAAGCAACTATTGAAACTTTCATACTCTTTCATTAACTTAGTTAAATATGATTATAAATCAACATAAGTTAATTCCCTCAATAAATTTTTAAATCAAGGATAAATTAAAATTGTTTATAATAAATTAGTTATATCATAATAAACTATTTTTTTGGATAAATCTAAGTAAATTGATGACTTAAAAAATGGAAACTAAATTTTATAGAAACTTATTAAAAAAGAAATCAATCCTAAATAGATTATTTGAAAATCTGTCTGCTTAAAATTGAATTGATAGAAGCAATAGAATATATGATAATTGGAAATTAAAACTATTAATAATTATGTATTTAAATTTACAAAAAAAGAATTGGAAAGCTTTAAAGGAGACCAAACATTCTTTAAAGTAAATTAGAGAGTAGGAATTAGTCTTTATTTTCTGCGAAATGAGAGATAATAATAAAATAAAATCTAAACTCATATATAGTTTATGAATTTTACTATATATTTATATATTTGATAAAGAGTATTAAAATAAAAGTATAATTATTAAATCATATTTTTATGTAATACAATTTTAGAATACTCTATAAACCATTATTAATTTTAATAAAAATAAAAATGATAAACAGATTGTAGGTTGGATACTTATTAATTGGATTTTCAGCAGGATTTTATTTTGCAATTAACTTAGATCAAGCATATTACTTTTCTTTGCATCATAAACTATTCTTGCCTTTAAGAGATGAAATAAACAAGACAGATAAAACATTTTCAACAGTATTTGATACTTTCAAATAAGGGATTAAGAATGCTTATGATGATATTTGAGTTAATATAAAAATATTAATGAATTTAAATTATATTGACAATTATAGTTAACCTTTAGATGTTTCATCTTAATAACCAAAACCATAGAGTTTTTATAATTCAAATAGAGAATACACTTTTGCTCCATATAGTTAAAATTAAGTAATCAATATGAACAAAAAGTAATCTTAATAAGATTCAAATTTTATTAACTAATACCATAATAGTAGCCTACCGCCTAATAATTATATAAAAAAGAAATCACCCAGTCAACCTACTTCATATTTAAATAAATTGAAATAATAATATGTACCATTATAATCAACTCAATCAACACATTATAGTAATCATAATCAATCGGTTGAAAATGAATACTAAAGTTATGAATAATTGATTATTTACAATAACTTATTGAAGTTAGAATTGGAAAAAAAGTTGTTTACTTGTGGGGTTTTTGTTATCAAATAAAATAATGGAAAATGTGTTGACTTTTACATGGAATTAATAAAATTGAAAGAACATTATGAGAAATAGATTTAAGATTTTTAAGGAATCATTTAAAACTATGAAAATAATCGTAATGAATAGATTGATTTATCTGAATATTAACGATAGAATTAAGAATTAAGTATAACAGTTCAATAGGCCATTTCAAAACTTACTTTAGCAAATCAAACAATAAATTAATTAGAACAAGAAAAAGAATCTTTATTAGATTATGTTGATAAGTAGAAAGATATTGCTGAACAATTAAAATAGTAAAATGATTAGTAGGATTTAAAATAGAAGGAGATGAAAATTATGATTTTACAATTACAAAAACAAATTGAATAATATAATATTGAAGTGATGGATAAAGAAGACTTCATTAAGGAAATTAGTGAGATGTAAAATAAAAGTAAAAGTTTATTTTAAGATGAAATTATGAAATATCAATAATAAATTATGATTCTATAAAGATAATTATAAGATTATGAATAATAAAATAAGGATTTAAGTAGAAAATTTAATGATAGTACATCTTAAATTTAAATGATAATTAGATAATCAGATGATAAATAAAGTCAAATTCAATTTACATAAATTTAAGATAATCATAGTGTTTGTGAATTTGATAGTAATTTAAAATCATCAAGAAACACTAACCTTATACAAAAGTAATAATAAGGTTTAGATTAGATGATTAGAATCAATAAATAAACTCTATAAGATTTTTAGTAGTAATTGATATTACATTAAAAATTAGGAGAATATCAAGAGAAATTGAGTAATTAATTATAATAGATTGAATAATAGAATAAATAATTAATGACAATTACATAATAGTATTAAACACTCCTTCAATAAAACTCATGTCTTATAGAAAAGGAAGTTAATTTAAATTAGCAAATTTATGATTTAAGTTAGAATATTGAATAACTTTAATAAGAAAGATAAGAATAAGTTGAATAAATGGAATTATTATAATAATAAGTCATTGATCAAAATTAAATAAACTAAGATATAAGTGTTTAATATATTAAATAAATTGATGAATTGTAAAATGTAAATCAAATATAATAAAAATATAATACATTATAAATTAAGATTTAAGCAGATGTGGAATATTATGAAAAGTATATAATCTTCTTTATATTAGTATAATTACTGATTTTAATTGTTAATTAATTAAAATTATGAAGAAGATAGAAGATATTTTAGAGAAATTATAAGGTTTTGATTTAAGTAAGATTTAAGTGAATGAGATCTCGACTAATACAATATTGATATCTCTTAATCATCTAGAAACTTTGATCAATAGTAATCTTAATTATAATAAAACTCAACTAAACGCTTCAAATCAAATTCACAATAATACTTAATTAAATTTCTCAACTAATCAAACTCCCTCGAATATGGTGTAGCCTAATAGTAAGTACTTTTCAAATGAATGTTTTAACAGCAATCAAAAAAATAGTATTTTGAGTAACTCAAGTCATCATAATAAACCATATTTAGTGAAAAGGAATTACTATTTATGAATTTTATTTTATTTATATGTTGAAATCAAATAAACTAACTTCTGAGTCAGCTTTAACTACTAACAGACCAACTAGTCGTATAGATTCGTCTTATTTAAACAGAGGAACTTCTTAACACACATAAAGATTAAGTTCAAACAAAAAATATTGGATTCAAATCAATAAAGCTCATGAAGATATTATAGATACTTAACCTTATATTGCAATTGAAAAGTAAAGAAAAGCTAATTCATGTCATATTAGAGTAAGTTCAACATTAATTTTAATTAGTCTTCATTAAATAGGAAGACAAGTTCTGACTTAAAAAATTAAATAGATTATAATGAGATAAAAAATTACATTTAAGAAGTTGATAATAATTATGAGGATGAACCATTAAATAAAAAGGATAATCAAAAATAAATACAATAATATTAAAATGAGAAGAGACTCCAGCATTTAAATTTAATATTGACATAATTTAAAGACGGAATAAAAAGTAGAAATATATCAAATGACATAGAATCTAAAAATTAATAAAGTATTTATATAATTTGTTGAATACAAGAATTTCACAATAAAATTAAGATAAGATCAAAACAGGTTGCAATAATTAAGTATACTTTAGTTATTAAATTTAGATAAAAATCAGACAATCAAATAGGTTTTAAGCTCTCCAAACTTAGATAACAGAATATATAACCATAGTTAATTTACAGTAACTATCTTAAAGTACTAAATGATATTAAATTTAATGAATTTAGTCCTTTAGAGCCTCTTCAGATTACATTTTGAATTAAATTCCCTTATTACCTTCTCAATAGATATCTAAATTGACTGAAAAGTTAGGTAATTTAGAAAATTATAAGTAAGAAAAGTGATTATAAATAATTTATTAGTTTAACAAGTGAAAGAGTTGATAATCATAAAGAATATTTTGGGAGACCTTAAACATCTATGAAAAGGATTCTTAAAAGAAATAAAAAATATCCACATTAGGTAGATAATTAATTATTTTTGGATGAATCAGTGATTAGTGAGACTGAAGGTATTTTAATTATTTTTAATTTAGCAAAATTAAATTCTTTATATGGAGAAAGCATATCTATTTAAAAGAATTTAATATAAAATTAATAAAGCAATCCTATCAAAGTTATCTAAGCAATAAAGAAAATGGATCAAATTAAATCTATTATCAATAATGTTAACACTAATAAATTAATGAATAAATTTATAATATGAATAAAAATATACACTCATTTTTTACATATTTTACAACTATATTGTTCCATTTAATTTGCTTACTCTTATGTTAATCCCATACATGATAAATGAAACCATTTGTTGCATTGATCACATTAGATATACAATAAATCCTGATAATAAAAATAAAATAATTTACAGGATTTTAAGGCTATTCACAAATACAAACTTTTTTCCATTAAGAAATTGGTGGCTCTAATTGTTTAGTTAAAGTATTGTATTTGGATCTAGTAAAATAAGCATTTTAAGTTCCTGTGTTTTCAAATTCATCAATATTCATTACAAAACATTTTGCCTAGATACAATCGATGAATAGGATAGTAGTTTACTCAGTTAAGAACAATTCACATTCAGAAAAGGAGTCTTTATCTATTAAATCTGCAAGATCTTAATAAGTACAATACCTAAAATGAGACAATTCAATTTACCATTAAACTTCAACTAAAGGAACTATTGTCTTATCATCTTATTGATAACCATAAAAGTTTATAATCAAACCAATCTATTCAATTTGATTAGTTGTCTTTATTAATACACTATCACCAACTTGATATCTCTTTTTATATATCATAATGTCTTAATGTTTAGTGCATTTAAGCAAGAATTATTCTTTTTTTGATAGTTAATGTTCAACAGCATTACCATTTCGACATTCCTATTATGTAGTTGAAAAATCGGCACTGTTTTCTTTTGCACTTATTTCCTATTGTTAATTCATTAAATTAATTATTAGGATGATAGAAGGAGTTTAAATACAACTCTCCTTTTATAAATACCCTGATATTTGTTAGGTAAGAGATATTTTTATACAATTATAAATTATTCAGATCATCATTCATTTAAATTTATTATGGATCTTCTTATCATTTTCTAACAACTTGTACAATCATCAATAACAATTCTTTTGATAATAATATTGTTATGTATTTAATATAATTCTATAGTTCTTAGAAGGAATTTGTAATCTTAATAGATTAAAAATGTTTAAAGAAGAGAGAGAAAAATAATATAATAAATCTCTATAATATTTATACATTAATATATATAAATAACAGTTTTAACTTAATTACAATCTCTTACAAAACCATTTAAATTTAAATATTTATCATAGTTTAATCAATTAAATTAAGATATAAATGTTAATTTTATATTTAATAGTGATTATATATTACTTAATTCAGTCCATACTAATTATAGTCTCACAACTGTCTTCATCTTATGATTAATTGAACTCTTATTAAAATTATTTTTAAAGGATTTACTAATTCTTTTCTTATTGAATAAGCATTTTATTAATATTTGATATTCTATTTTTAACACTTTAAGCCAAATCATATATTCGATTGAATTTTTTATTTTCAATTTGTATGTATTAATTTTAATATAATTCTTTGATGGCTTTATCATAAGTATCAACCATAGGTCTATGAGTTTTGGCATAATCATAAGGTAATTTGTTGGTATTTTTAGGTTATTCTCCTTAACTCTAAGCCAGTCTAAAAGGAGATGTTTATGAAACACTTCCTTAACTGCCAGATCTCATCAATTGGCTTTTAATAACACTTTAAGTTGATTAAAGCATATTAAAAAATTGTTAAGGACTTCCACATAATTCAGGTGATTCTCTAAGATCAACAGACTTTTTATCATGACTTTTGTTTTATTAAATAGTATTTTAAGAATGATTGCTTTTGTCATTTACTTTAATTCTAATATCAATATCTAAAAAAATGTGAAATAAAAATGAATACTTGAATCTCCACGTTATGTTTTACTTCCATTATTACTTCTTTGGGCTAAATAACTTTTATAGATTTCATTATGTGTTTTATTCAATTTTTCAATAATTTCAATATGTTAAGTTGGTCTCTTTTTTAATGCTTTGTTAAGTTATTAATTGACACTAGAAGTATGAGAACTGAGAGGCATATCTCTAGTTTTATCTCTCTAAGTAATAGATTTTTGATGCAAAAGATCTTTAACATTAATTTGTAATTGTATTTTCTTTTAATCACTAAAATAATTATTAATTTCAATCTTCTTATCATTATGTTCAATTTTATTTTACCATTTTGGTTATTGATACTCACCAATTTCATTACCTATCTTTTTATATTATTAAATTTACTTTTTTTTTGATTTTTTAACTCAATAGACGAAAACTTTATTAATTCTATTTTTCATTATCTTTAGAATATTAATCTAAGATTTTATTGATTCTATCTGATTTTAGATGTGATCTACTAGAATATAAATTTCCTTTATTATTTTTAGCTACATTTTCAGCTTCTAAATTTTGAATTTTAGATTTGGTTAAAATATAATAAGGTGATTTTGTATTAGATTGTAAAATGTCAAGTACTTTATTCCAAGCTTAGAGTGCATTAGTTGATTATCCTAATTCATAAAATGTCAATCCACTATAAAATAATAAAATTGCTTCTAATGATTATAATGTCATAATAGAAGAATGATCTCCCAAAAATAATCTAATTTTTGGATTAAGTTATTAATCTTGCAATTAATTTAATTCAGTAAAACTTTATTCTATGTATCTACTAGCTTCTGAATATTTCTCATTTTTTATAAAGAGAATAACTAAATTAATTAAAGTGATAAGTAATGTTTCATCTGGAATAGATAATTGTAAATATTCAATGGATTACTTGAGATATTTCTCAGCAGCTTGAAATTTGTCAACCCTGATTATAAATTGAATGAATTTTACATATAATAAAAACAACCAATATTGTTGGTTACAACAGAGAGAAGATGATTAATTTATGATAATGGAATAGTAGGAGCTTCCTTTTCTTACTTCAGAGTAGTTTCAATTCTCCTCAATATTTAATAACCTTAATTGTATTTTTCTAAACTTGTTATTATTTTTATTTACCTTCTTAAAGCAATTAAGTAGCAGAAATGTTTGCATCCATAATACTTTGATAAGCTTTTTGAGACATTTTACGAAGAGTAAATTTTGAAAATTAAACAATTAATTATGTATAATTATGTAATATAATTACGTAAATTAAATTATCAAATTTCTTCCTATAATGATCTATATTTATTTATTGTTGTTGATTTCTTAGGGTTTATTTTATTTTCTTTGTTTTTCTAATGCTCTAATGATATAGTCTTCACACTTCTATATTTATGATTCAAATTTTATAAAATAGATTCAAAAATTTACATCATGTATTTAAATATAGCTCTATATTACACATTATATATTTATCATAAAATAAAGAAAATATTAAAATTTCTTACATCCATCTTTTTTAATGATTTATAAAATAATCAATAAATTTAGTGTCTATATTGATCCATCCAAATTTCCAAATGGAGATCTATTAAGCATTTACAAATCAGCTGAAGGAAGAAACATCAAACTTTTCAATGTATTTTACTTAGGACTAATTGGATATAATGCATATTCATATATGCAAGACAAATAAAATTCATAATATGCATTAAATGGTATTTTTACTTTTAATACTTTTAAGATTTGACTGCTGCTTCTTATAGATCTGGAATGGAAAACTCAATTATTATAATGTCTGCACTAAGTATAGGAATGATATTATTTTATTGGAAAACTAACAAAACACTTTTTAATTTGTGGTTGTCACCGAATGGAAAATCAATTATGATGGATTCATATTCACTCTTTGGATTGAATAGTAGAACATTCTCTATTGATATTGAAAATTTTAGAGGTTTTTCCTATTTCATTCATCCTTCATTGAGAATACCTATGTTCAAGTACAAATTAGGTAGTACAACCAGAAGCATGTTTTTTAAACATTAATATGTCTTAAATGAATAAATTATGAAAAGTGTATTGCAAGGTCAAGATATTATAGTAAGACCTAAAGGAATGGAAAAGGAATTATCAAGCAATTAAAAAAAAAAATACAATCTATGATATTACATAAAAATAATTGTATTACATATATTATGATTCCTAAAGTTATATTGTTGACTCAAAAGCTTTTTGAGAATGTTGATCAATAGAAACAACAATCCTAAACTCTCCCTTGCGATTATCAACATGATATTGATGTATCTACTACTAATTCATGATTAGTTAATTGTCGATCAAATAAAAAATGAATTAGGAAATGTCGACCCCAAAATCATTAGGATCTATTCATACAAAATTATGGAAGTATTCAATCAAATTTACTTAAAGCTTCAATCCATTAGTAATGCTATGTAGGATATTAAAGTTTAATTGGACATCTTTTTCTAGATTCCATCAAATCTAAAAAAAAAGTAAACACCATTAATCAATCAAGAAAGCAAATAGTAACTATTCTTTATAATATTAGAAATATTAAAAGAATCAAATTGGTAATTTAATAGTCTTTAGATGATTTATAAGAACTCAACTAAGTTAAAGATGTTGAGAACTATGCAGAAAATGAATTTGAAAAAATTTACATTTTCAGATTATCATAGATATACTAAAATGAAATAGATAATCTACAATATTAGTTTCAATAATCATAAATTAAAAATAATGACCATTTTAAAAAATTGAATGAGAAATTTTTAGGTATTATTAATGATTAAACATTTATTAAAATATCATGCTAAATTCACAAATATGTAATCTTGTTGAATTTAATTGATGAGTATAGAGATATTTTATTTGAAAATATAAAAACTAAATCCCTCTCAACTGAAAGTATTATCTTCTAAAAGAGTAAATCAAAAGCAAGGTCCCTTTAGTATCAATCTATTTCCTCATTGGATTTAATTGAAGACCAAAATAAAATTAATAAAAGATAACATCCTTTATTCAAATAAGATGAAATTTAAAATAACAGATTTGATAACTAACCTGAAACTTGTGTTAAATGCTAAATTTTTTGATAAATTAACTAACCAATTATGAAATTTAACTTGAATTATTTTATAAATGTATAAGAATATTTTTATAAAGTATTTTTGTCTTATATTTGAGTGTGATTATTCGATAATCTTTAAAAGTATCTTTTATTATGCCATCTAATTCATATTATTAAACTTTAAATAAAGAATAAATTTCTTACAAGATGTTTTTGACTAAAATTTTATGAACAATTATATATATTGTAAATTTAATTTTTAATTTAGAATAGAAATTATATAATATTTCATAAGTAAACTTGCTAAGACAAAATAATAGAATAAACTATATATAATTAGTAAAAGATTCTCAAAAAAAGAATTACTTAATAAAATAATATATAAATGAAAATTATCAATAAAGATTACTAATTTATAAATAACTATTTAATGTTATGCCATGATTAATCAAAATGGGAAGTTATTATTTTATATTTTTTGATTTCATTAAAAAATTTAAAATGTCTTTTATTAAATTCACCCAAAGATATAAGTATTGTAATGATATTAATATATAAAATATGATATGAAAGTCGTGTTTTTTTTGGATTTTATTTGTAGTATCAAAATTTTCAGTGATTTGCATAATTAATTTTAATATAAAATTAAACCTTCTAAGATCATATATGGACCTAAAAGGCAAGGATCAGGGTTAAAAAATAATATTAAAAAAAAAGGCTGGACTTAAATTAAAAAAGGGTCATTAATTACCTGGTATGATGATTTTTGTTTATTTTAGATAGAATATTGACAGATACCCTATTTACACCATCGACAAATGTTAGGGAATCTGGTGAAAACAATTTTCTATAAGGTTTGATATCACCTATTGATGATGAAAGGACAAATCAATTCAACTTTTTCAAAAGCAATTCACAAAAATAATTAATAAATGATAAAAAAATAGATCCAATTGAATAGATCAAGAGGATAATCTCTGAAAATGAGAGACTTCGATTTACAATAAATTAAAAATAGAAAATTATTGATACTAGGATGAAATAAAGAAAAGAAATACCTGAGCTCTTATTGACTTAAAGAAATTCACGTAGTTTAGTGTAACCTCATGAAAAGTAGAATACTGCAGATGATTATGGATACTTTTTAGATAAATAATCAATATCTCAAAATTATAAACGTTCAATTTTGCCTCATATTGAATCTAAGTAAAGTTCACCAACAACTAGAGATGAATGTGCTTTCACATTTGCGAATAATTTTTTTGTAAAAGAACAAAAAGTCTCGCCTAAAAAAATAAATATGATGCAAGCATTTCCTTAATTGCATTTGTAGAGAAAATTTTTTACTTGATTTAAGTATAAAAATCAATATTACTATCATTTTTTTGGCTTTAAAAATTGTAGTGCCTCTTAAAACAAAGCTTTTCGTAAGGCTTGTTCTTTAAGTTCAATATCATCGAAAGACCAATCAAAGGATTCCTTACAAACTTGAGGTGGATGATCTATGTACTACTACTTAAAATATGGATGGTCGATACACTATTAAATTGTATATCTCTTATTAGGATTATAGACCTAGTATTAATAGAAATTATTTACTAACATATGTTCTAATAAATCCAAAGCTAAAGGAGAAGCAAAGGGAAAAAAGTCTGCCCATTTGATTGCTTCTCTTTGAGGTAATTATTATAGAAATTCAGTAGATTATTCATCAATTTCATAAGGCAAGTCTTCTTATTTTGGTTTACCAAGAACAGCAACAATTTTTTCAATTTATTCTTAGTGATGCATCCCTTTAAATAATATAGTTCTTCCTAAAAGTTCACCCAAAATGCAACCAAGAGACCATATATCTATAGCTTTAGTGTATTCACTAGAAGATAATAAAACTTCAGGTGCTCGATACCACCTTTATACAACGTAATCGGTTTAAATTGAAGCATTTTCTACTTCTTACTTTCTTGCTAAATTCAAATCACCAATTTTTATATGGCAATTTGCATTTATAAATATATTATTGGGTTTTAGATCTCTATGTATAATATTTGCTGAATGCATATAAAATAAACCACTGATGATTTAATACATACACCAATTAATTTTCTTATCTGTCAAAGGTTAAGGAGATTAAATGACTTTTTCTAAATCTAGATGCATAAGTTGAAAAACTAAATACAAATCCTTATAGGTGTCTTAATCATCAGGAACAATAATATCCAATAATTTAACTATATTGGGATTATCAAAAAACTCTAATTTTAAATGTTTATTATACTTAATAGTTTTATTTCTCTAAGCACCTTTTTTGCATCAAGTAAATCTCTAAAAACCATAGTGATCTATATATATATAAATGATACTCATACTTTTTTAATGGCAACATCAATATTATTCAATTTGTCCTTCCCAGAACAAACAAAGCCAAAAGCTCCATTTCCTATATTACGCTATAACTCATAATGAGTGTAAATTTCAAATGTGCCTCCACCACATTAAACTTTGTGTTTCAAAGGAATGGCTAATCTTAATTAAGGAGGAAGCTTTTAAATTGTGGTTTCTTCATTCTCAGCAATTTTCTTGAGAATAAGGTCCTTCTTTTAATCCATTATTATTTTATTAATGAATAATTAACAAACAATTTCAAATAACTCTAAATAAGAACAATAACCAGAAGAGGAATCTTATGATGAAGAAGAAGATGAAGACTTATAAGAATACACTCAATCAACTAATCTAAAATAATTATTCAATAACTAAGGTAATTTCAAAAAAACTACAAATACTAGATTCCTTCATGCAACAAATTAATCTTTTGAATGAATAGGCTACAGCTAAAATTAAGTAAAAAAAACATAAAGAAGCATTGAAACTATTACAATAATCTGAGCAGATGCTTGAAGTATCTCCCAATATACATATATATAGTTTGCTGCTAGCTGTGGTAGAGTAATTGATAGGAACTTAATCATTATTATATTATATAACTAAGCTTGTGCTTATTAATGGTATCATTATCTTTATAAGTATTAGTCTATGGATACTTGATAAATGTTCTAAGTATCTAGATGGAGTGATATATAATATGGAAATAGGTATTAAAGAAGATGAATAGGATTTGCAAACACTTGCAAATGTATAAGAGAAATAAGCTTAACTCATTAAGAGATAAACATTTTTGGTTAAAGCTTATTTACAATATACTGCTATATTAAGTTAATTAGGAAAGTAATTTATAATTTATACATAGACATAAGTAAGCATTGATTAATTCTCAAAAAGCTGCTCAAACAATGAGAGAGTTATTTAAGATAGCCAATTCTTTTTGTTAATAATGGCTTCAAGTTAATGGCTCTTAAGGAACTGCCACAACATCATAATCTATTGTTTCAGTTAGAAGTATGTTATATTATCTATATAATTCTAGATGAGTCTTCTCATAATCTGGATAAAAAGAAGAAGGGTTAAACTTATCAACTTAAAGATGAAATTGAATTTGGTAGACTTGTCATTGATGGTGCCTAAGATGTATTGAAGGATATGATAAAACAAGAGGATTTAGTTACTATTCGTTTAGATTAGAAATAATTACTTAAAGAAACCAAACGATAATTGTATAATTGGAGAAACAATCCAGAAAATAATGATAAATCAATCAGAAAAGAATTAAAATTAGTCACTTAGAATGAAGAATATCGATCTTTGTTAGGTATTCAAAATTTGGCTGATTGGATTAAGAATTTTAATATTGGATCCATTATGCATATGGCTCCTTAAGTTTATGAAGATTTCACTTAATTTGGGGAAATGATTTTTGAATTAGCAAAAAGATAACTATTAGAAAAAGTTATTTATCTTTCAATCTCTTATTTCACAATTGCTACTGAATTAAGATTTGTTGAATTAGAAAAAGCTAAGTAACATGGTATTAAGGATGATAAAATAGACACTGAAGAATTCAAACTTAGTGAATTATATCATCTTAAATCTATTGAAATTGCATGTAGACATATCACTTATTAATCACCATATATTTCTCATCTAATTACAAGCTATCATAAACATTATAATATTAATCTAGATATTATTAGAGAAGAATCATTATAATCAAATGCATCTGAAAAGATAGTAGAAGAGTAAGAATAACCAAAAGTAAAAGGGAAAATATTATAAATCTAAATTAATAAAGAGTTTCCTAATTCAAAATATGAAAAATAAGATTAATCTCCAAAACTTACAGGGAATTTCATTAAGTCATTTCTTAATTCCAGATCACCACCAAAATAGTCTTAATAATAATCAGTTAAAAATCTTATTAGTGAGACTGTTAAAATTTAAACCAATCTTTTAGAATAAATGATTAATAAAAAAAGAGGATCTGACTCCTCTCCCTCTAATTAAAGAAATTAAACAAAATAATAAAATTAAGCAGACTTTGATTTCAGTGTATATTTGAAAAAGTAATCTAACCCATGTAATACAAGTAATTTAAATACTGATACTACATAAGACATTATTAATAGTGTAATGACTATTCAATTATAGCCATACAAAAATAACAATATAAAAAATAATCTAACTAATATGATTAAATAATAAAGTCCAACTAATAATAACAATACATAATTAAAGTCTTTACTTTCAGATGCTTGTAGAACAGAGAGATAAGTAATGACTGAATAATAGAATTCTTACAATCCCATTAGTTATAGAGTTAATAATAGATCTCCTGATTCATCATATCTCAATGCCTAAAAATAACGTTAACAATAACTACATCAAAACAAAACTCCACAAAATAGACCAAGAACAAATACTGAACAACAATATCCATAACCATGTATTTATTTATAATTTATATAGCTTTTCCATTAAAATTAGAAACTATTCAGTAGTTATTAAGAAATAAAGCAATTAATAATCAGAAAATCAAATGAATATTATTTATTATTTTTTTTTCTTAATTTTATAATTAACTATGATACTTTTTCAAATGTAAAATATAATTAAATAATCAACTTTTTTTAAACTAATTGAAGAAATGATGTGAAGATTTTTATCCAGCTTATTAATTCAAGAATTTTTATCTGATATTTTAATCTACTTAATAACTTGGATCAAAATTGGTTGTATCTTCTTAAGTTAAATGAGTATATTTAGAATTTCCTTTCTTTCCAAATTCTCCTCTTCTTCTTTATAATATTTCTGGTAGATTATCCTTTCTCTAGTAATAATAAATATATCATAATACCCATAAATCTTCACCAACTGGTAAGTTATAATCTCTTTAAAATATAGGATCATCCATATCTTTATAAAAAGCTCCTGTATTATAATATTTCTACATGAAAACATATTTTGATTTTTCTTCCATTTTAGTTTTATCTGAACCCAATTTAAAATCTTCTTAAATTCTCTACATATCTGTTAAATTTCTTCTTCTTTCTATTTCAGTCTTTTCTATTTCATATTTATTTTTCTCATCATTAAATTATTTGATTCTTTTTAATTCTCTTATTTTCCATAATGCATATTCAGTTTCATCTAAAGTATCCTCATCATTTAATTTTTATTGTCCATCATCACTATCCTCGTTAACTGCTTTTGCAGCATCTGCTTTGACAGAATTTAAAATTAAAATTTTATTTTCTAATCTCATTCTTTCAAGATTTTTAGTTTTTTCTTCTTTTAATCTAATCTCTTCCTCCTCTATTGTATCTAATATATCTCTTTATACTCTTGAAACAAATACTGGTTTTAACATTTCAACATCTTTTTATTATTCTTAAAACTCTTCTTCTTCTTATTTATCATCTTAATCATTTTGGTAAATGATATCATCCTTTTTCTTTTTATGCTTTTTCTCTTTCTTTCTTTCCTTTTACTTTTTCTCTTTTTTTTATTCTTAATTTTATTATTACTCTTATTACAATAATTATTGTTCTTCTGCTAATCTTGATTAAATTACTCTTCTTCTTCTCATCATAGCTGCTTCTTCATCAACAACTTCTATTTAATAATTATCATTTTCAACTTTTTAAAATGTTTAAACAATTTCTTAAGGATTACTTTAAACTTCTTACTCAACTTTATTAATTTCAACTTTTTCATCTTTCTTAGGTACATCAAATATATCATCATCTGAATTATCTTATTATTTAGATATAGGTTTCCCAGTCCAAAGTCTTTGCTTTTTTTGTCTTACTTAATCTTCATAACTAACATCAAATTCATTTTTTGGTTTTTAATACACTTAAAAATTATATCCTTGCATCTAAAATTAAATAATTTATTTAATATATTTATTATCTAATCAATATTATCATTTTCAATAATATAATTTTTATTATCTCTTTATTTTAAGTTTGATATAAATAAATAACCATTTTATCTATTATGAATTCTTTCAAAATACCTTAGAACATAAGAATCACCTTATTTATTGTTGCTTATTAGTTATTTTAATAAATTTGAAAATTAATAATATTTACTTTGAAATTTTTATTAATAAATGAGAAAAAATAATAAAGTTTAGCCTGCCAATTAAGTTTAGGTGATTAGTTCAAGCCCAGAGATTTCACAAAAGGCTCTTACAACAATACCAGATCAATAAGGCAATTAGAAATAGATAGATCCTAGACTAATTGCAGGACCTTTGGCAGATAGAGGCTGCACTGATATACTTTGTTTACTACTTTTTATTGCTGGGATAGCTTTTTTGATGTATTTAATATATTTAAAGTTAGAATCATATCTTAGGAAGCCTATTCAAAAGGAGAACCAAAAAGACTTCTTGCAATGTATGATCCAAATGGTAAAGAATGTGAAATATTTAATAAAAGGCGTTGCTTGTGGATTTGATACTAATGTGGATTACCCGTATTTGTATTTTGCAATACCTTTTGGAGATTACTTCAATAGAACTGTGTGCGTGAAAGAATGTCCCTTATATGCAGATGAAAATACTAAACCAACTTCTTTGAAATGCTAAATAAATAGTTTGGTTACAAGTTGTGAAAAGAAATGTGATGCTGCTAGTGCACTTAAGAATTTTGCATCATCTAATAGCACAGGAGTATTCAAAGATTTCTTGTGTATCTTCAATTCATCAATTTGTAAAATATAAATATAAAATATTAAGTATTTGAACGTGTTTGTTATCCAGATGCTTTATTGGCGCTTTTTGATAATTACAAAGATTATGGATCTTAATTTGCCATGGATGCCTTAACAGGTTACATAGAAGATTTAACATAAACAAAAGAAGCTATATATTGTTCATTTGCCGTGGCGTTTTTAATGGGGTGCATATGTATACTTATATAATAGAATAATTTATTTGTTTTTCACAAGATTATTAGCTGGAGTATTGGTTTGGACATCTATATTTCTATTTTTAGTAGGATTGGGATTTGGAACATATTGGTGTCATTAACAAGAAATCTATTATACAGGTATTATGAATGACTCAACAGGAAAGTATACAGTTGAATAAACCAATAAAGCATCAGATAATTAATTAACATTCTAATATTTAACATATGTAATGTATGGTATTTGTGCTTTTGCTGTTATTGGATTGATTTGCATTTTCAATAAAATAAGATTAGCTATAGCTGTAATTAAGACAGCAGCTATGTGTGTAAAGGATCATTTCTTATTAATATTTGTTCCTTAAGTTACTGCTATAGTTTTGGCTGGTCTTTGGTTTTGGTGGATCTACACTGCCTCATATGTATATGCAGTTGGAGAAATAAAAGGAACAGGTAGTAGTCCATTTGCTGAAGTTACTCATACTGATTTACAAATATAATATATTTGGTATTTCATATTTGGTGGATTATGGATAAATGCATTTATTTAGGCCATTAATAATTTTGTGATTGCTTCTACTTGTTGTTTTTGGTATTTTGCATAATAAGGTGCTGGAGGTGATGAAAGAGCTATTTCATAATCAATTTATAGAGCATTTAGATATCATGCAGGTTCCTTAGCATTTGGTTCTTTGATTTTGGCTATTGTATAATTAATTAGAATTATGTTGGAATATGTTAGATATTAAACTGAAAAGGTGGCTGGTTCTGAAAATAAAGCAGTTAAATGTTTATTAAGATGTTTGAGCTGTTTAATGGCATGTTTTGAAAGATTCATAAGATTTTTGAATAATAATGCTTATATTATGATTGCTCTAACTGGTAAAAACTTTTGTTCTGCTGCTAAAGCTGCATTTGAAACTATATGGGCAAATAGTATGAGATTTGCTTTAGTCAATGGTATAGGAGGAGCATTCATTTTTGTTGGTAAATTTTGTATCTCAATTGTCACTTTAATGATCTTCTATTATGTAATAACAACTATGGATTACTTTAAAGAAAAGATATTCTCACCAGTTTTCCCTTGTATTGTAATTATTATTATTAAATATAGGTTGTTTTCATCATAGCATATGCTTTAGCTGTGCTTTTCATGTCAATTTATGGAATGGCATGTGACACTGTTCTATTATGTTTTATTTATGATGAAGATTTAAATAAATAAAATGGTGGTTTAAGTGCTTCTAGATGTCCTGAAACTTTAAAAGAATTTCTTGAACAACCAGAGATGGCAAATCTTAAATAAGCATGATTTAATATAATAAATAATGATTTAAAATTCTACAACAAGTCCTCCAAATGAGGATTCTTTATGCAAACCTATTATTCAACTAATGTCAACTATGAATTAGTAATAAATGAGAGTTCGTAAACCTTCTGAAGAAAGTAGAAAATAAATTCAATCTGAAACTCAATAAATAAAATTTACTCATCCAAAATCACCTACTTTAACATAAGTTAGTGTATAAATAGCATCAGATAGAGCATCACCTCATAATCAATAAGATTTACTTCTAATTAATGAAGAACCTAGTAATAAGGAGGATTCTCAATAATTAAGCATGATAAAGAAAAGGAATGATTCAGATCAATTATTTAAGAAATCTGTCTTTAATAAGAATAGAAGTTCTCATTCATCTTTTTCTTTACTATACAAAGAGAAAGCTACACTCATCTCTAATATAATTATTACAAAAAAGTAGTTTAAGTTGATTAATGATTTGTCAGCCTAATACTTTGTTCCATTAAAAGATTAAATCGACAAATTTATTCAACGTGAATGTGCCTCTAAACTTTTCATATTCAGTATTTATATTATATTCCTGTTATTTTATCTAACCATTTTATTAATTGAGATTGGATGTAATCAATTAATAATATCAAATTTGGCTATTTTCTAATACATTATGTTAATTACTCAAATAATTGAGTTTTCATATCAAATAATATTTTATAAAGGTAATATATGGAATATAATTATTGATAATTTAGGATTAATACCATTTATTTCTTATTACATTAACAATTTACAATCTTAGAAATTAATTTATTTATTATATTTGATAAGAATAAGGAAAATTAATAATTGTATTTAGAATTTAAATTTTTATTCTAATTAATAAGATTATATTTTTATCTTATAGGTAACCATTTAATTACACTTTTCTACTTGTCTAGCATAAACTATCATTTTTATGTTAGCTTTGACTGAATAAGACTATATTATGTATATACAAAATATCTTTACATTAATATTTGTTACTCCATAAATAATTGGTCAATATTACTTTCTTATCTATTTGATTAAAATATTATTGATAATATTTTATTGTTATAAATTTAAGGAAATAATAAATTACTAGTCACTTAATCTTGATTAATAATTGAATTATTAGCCAAATACTTAGAAGTTGATTTATTAATACAGTTATCAAAAATAACAATAAATATTTGACATCAATTAAATGCCAAACTTTTTATAAAAGAAAATGAAGAGAGAAAAGTATTATAAGATTTTATCCTAAATTCCAATCTTTAATTCATCATTCTCAACTTAAACAATATTAAAGATTTGTGATATAATTTAAGAGTAAATATTAAGACCTAATGAAATTATTTTATAGAAACCAGCATTATATATTCATTTACAAGGAGTTATTTAATTAGTTTAAAAAGATGATTCTTCTTTACAAGAATTTAAATTAACTAAAATTTAAAACCCATTTTAAATATTTAATAATGGAGCATTCTTTAAAAATTAAATGTAAGGAATTTAATTTGAAAGTATAGGATACTCAAAATTAGCTTGTTTGAATTCTTAATAATTTCATTAATTAATTAAACAATGTCCAAAAGAATTTTAAAAATATAGAATGTTAATTGATACCATTATACTTCATAATGATCCATATTTGACAAGTATTTCTTGTTTTGGATGTCGTCAAGCTCATGAAATATCTTAATGTCCATTTGTAAATTACAAACCTAATAAATATTTGATAATTAATAGTTATAAAATACACAATGAATAGAGTAGAGTATCTGATTTTAGAAGAGTAATAATCTTTTATATTTTATTAGGAAGTTGCTAGAAAAAAAAGGAAAATTATTATAAAATCAGACAATAATTAAGAAGATTCTGAGTCCTTTGAGTCAGAAGAAAAAGATCAAGTAGCACCTTTTAATAAAATTCTCCCATCGTCAAATTCTTCTTCAAGTTCAAAAAATATTAATAATCCTATTAATCTATTAGAATTAAGTTCTGTTCCTTATGTGAATTATTCCCATAGTGGATAGACTTTGTATTCTAAAAAAATAGATTCAGATAATTACTTATCAGTTTAAGGAATTAGTAGTAGCAATAGCAGTAGAAAAATAATTTAGAATGAAAATAAAGAAATAGGACAATCTAAATTTTAAAAATATAGTTAGCTGGAAGAATTATAGGCATCATCTATTTAATATAATCCCTTATAGAGAGTTTAAGATAGTATATTCTAAGCTAAAATGAAATGTAAAAAAGGTAGTGTTGAAAAACAAACATAATTTTAGAAGTATCCAACAGATATTCATTAGAAATAATAATAAAGAGATTTAAGAAAAAATTAAACAATGATGAGTAATTATTCTATTCTTGAAAATCAAAAAAAAAGAAGAACATCAATTGAAGGTAATTTTTTACAATCATTTGAAAAAATTATTTAGTTTGATGACTATTTTCCAAATTACAATGTAGATAAATAAATAAATAATTATTAAAGAATTTAATCCATTAATAAAGATAGTAATTAATGAAGGCAAAAGTATATGTTCATGTTTATTCACTCTATTTATTTAAAATCAATTTAATATTTTTAAGATTATCAATTTATGTCTAAAGTGTAATTTGTTCTTCTTATATTTTATGTAATCCTCTATTAATTAATTATAAAATCTACCTATTTTATTCAATAAATCTTCTTTTCCATGAGTTGATTTCTTCAAGTAAAAGTTTCTGTTTATCATCTATCTTTAATGTTTGTTCTTCTAATTAATGATGTAATTCTTAGATATAATGATTTTAATCTTCTAATTCATTATTTTTAGCTATTAATTATCTATCATAACCCTCAATTATATTTTATTTGATCTTTAATTTGTCTTATAAATTTTAAATTTCTTCTTGCAATATTTTTATAGAATTAACTAACTGTTAAATTTAACTATAAACTTATGATAATTCACTTTCATCATAATCACATTCTTAATTTTGTTATTATTATTCTAAATATTCAATTTTCCTCTCTAATTCAAATACTTTCTATTTCCATGGTTCTTCTATGTGATTCAAATCTACTAATTATAATTACTTGCATTTTTTATTTTATGTATCATTAAACAAACCTCTATTAACATTACTCAAATCATTTTATTCTATCGGTTATCTTATTAAAGTGAGAGATTGCTATTATAATAATGGTGATTGATATGGTGATTAATAAGGTGATTATTTGTATAATTTTATATTTGGAGAAGATTAGATTTGTAAAGAGTGTCTTAATCCAAATTATGCTGCAGGTGTAGAATTTTATTATTATCTCATTTTATTTATATATATCTAAAAATATTATTTTTATCATTATTAAAAGATTGAGTAAGTATATAAAATTGAATTCAAATAATTAATTTAATGTAATCAATTCAAAATATTCTTTGATTGCTAACTACTCTTTTTAAGTAGAACACTTACCAAAATGTAATAAAGATTATTCCTACAATCTCAATAATACTAGATATTAACAATTTTTCATTAGAATTCTATACTTCTCTTAAAATACCTTCAAATTTTTATCCAGTTATTTTATCAAAATAATAATTATCCTTTTTTCATAAGATAAATTTATTTATACATTCATTGCCATTGAAATTCTTTCTATTTTTTATGCTAAAGGATCTAAATCTGCCATTTATAAAAATTCCTATTCTGAATCATGTACATCTAGAGTGAATGTAATTGTTTGAGTGCCTTTAGTCTATGTTTATAGCGATGTCTCATACTCTTTTATTCTAGAAAATAAATTTGATTTCTCCTTAATCCAAAATATCAATATTAAATATTGCTTCTATTACTTTTTCTTTAGAATAGATCACAGTATTATTTGAATATTTTATATAGAAATCTATCCTTTCCTCTTATTATATTTATGAAATAAAAAACGCCCCTTTGATATTTGTAGGCTTCAATATGTCCTCATAAAATACCTTGAATATGAATTAAATATACTTCTATCAATCCAGAAGGTAAATCAAAAGTTAAAGTAACTTCTGGTTCAAAATTCCCCAGTTATTCATCCCATATTTCTATCAATTGTTCATTATCGCTGCCAATTCCTGTTCCTTTTTTAATTTTATTTTATAGTTCTAAGTCTTTTGAAATATTTTGTTTAATTACTTATCCATTTTCATCTCTATTTTAATCTTATTTTCTTAACTATAATCAGTTTATAAAAAAATAATTACACCAAACAATGGCTTAAAGTCATTTAAAATCTTTAATTATGATTCTTTATAAGTATTTTCTTTTTTAGTTTAATTTCCAAATGATGTATTATTATATTATTATGGGTTATTTATATGATTTTATTCTATCACATTATTATTCTTCTTCTTAAATTCTTCTAACTTATTTTATTGAGTAGATTTTGAACAAACAAAATGAATGAGGATAAGCTATAGGTAAAAAATTAATAATCTCATTATTTTATAAATATTCCCAAAATTTATTTAATAAGATAATTTTTGCTAATCCAATAATTTATAATAAAATACAATCAAAATCAATTTGTTTAGTTGAATTTTTACTTATAATATCAATGATCTAATTAATCTAGATTCCTCATTGAGTTGCTATCTTTATTTATTTAAAAACTAATATAGATATTTGTTAAAAAATTATTTAATATATAAAACTTACAAGTATTGTTTTAATATCATAATGTTTTAGATGTAAAAATAGAATAACCTAATAATTAAATAAAATTAATAGATAGATATCTTCAAACTGCAGGAATAATTTAGGAATGATAGTATTTTATATTAGATATAAAAAGTGAATTGTATAGTTTAATTATCATGAAACATTAAATAGTTTAGATTTAATTTTAATGATAATGAATTGTCTTATTTATATATACACAAGTTATTAAATTAAATAATATGCAAGCTCAAGCAAATGTTTATTAGTTTGATGCTGAGCCTTAAGTATCTCATCCAAAGTATAGAGATTAAGACATTTATGAAGAATTGACAGATCTTCCAGATAATGAATCAAGAATCAAACCAGATTATTATATAGATCGACCTGTAATTGTAACTTAATACTAAAGTTAACTCCTGAATACAAGCCATTACCAAAAGGAATTGATAGACAAACATAAATTGAAACATATGAGCCAGATTTATTTGATTATAAATTGGAAGTGGAGCCTGTTTTATAGGTTTTGGTTGGAAAATCTGTTGAATAGGCTAGAATGGAATTGATTGAGGAATCAGAAAGAGAAGAATTGCATATATAAAAGGCTGCTTTTGGAAAAAAAAGAAATGCTGAATTGATGGTAACATAGAGGATGGAAGCAGCCTATGTAAGGAGAAGAGAAGAACGAGTACTTAAAATAGGCTATTATATTTTAGGAAAGAAGATTATTGTAGCACAAATTATATCAAGATTAGATGAAACTGTCATAATAGAAATTTATTGCTAGAGTACTCTCCAAAATTGTTATGAAAGGAGTTAATTAGAGGATTTTAAATGATCTACAGAATTTGGGAGTATTGTAAAATGATCACCTTCTTGAACTTAAAGTAAATACACTTCCTTGGTTTATTGAAAGAATCAAATAGAATTGTAATAATATTTAGACTACTTAAAATGATCTTCATTCATTTTTATAGGAAATCTAAACTCCAATTATTCAATAACATTCATTTTATTATCAAAAAGAATAATAAAAGAGATAGGAACATCTTGATAGATTAGAGAAGAGGAGAATTGAAATTGAGGAATAAAAAAAAAGGAAAGCTGAAATTAAAAGAAGAAGAGCATTAAAAGAAAAAAGAGAAGTCTAAAGAAGTGCATTATATAATCTAACACTTTCTAAGGCTGAAACATTCAATTCCATTTTTTAAGTTAATATTTAAGAAGGAACTGCTGAAGTTGGTTAGAAAGGAGTTGTTCTACATTAAGATCTCTTTTTACTTTTAGCTGAAGGCATAGATCTCATTACAGGTGATCAACTTGATTAAATTGATGAATCAATCATATAAACAATTTGGTTGGATATTTTAATGAATTAATGCAATTAGTTTAATATCTCTATCAATTCAGCAATGCAACCTATCATCTAAGAAGCATTGAATAAAATCGATGAAGATTTATATGTTTTTGAAAAAAATGCAAAGCAATTAACTATTGAATTCTTAAGGAGCCAGTCCCCTTTTTGGTCATCTTATGTATCATAACAATTTGTAACTAATATTAGAAAAGCCATTTTGAATAAGATGCTTGATGGTTTCTTTGAAATTTACTTTAAATCAGTTAATTACAAAGAACCTATATAAAAATCTGAAGTCTAAATTAAATAAGATGATCTTGATCCATAATAAAATCCTGAATAATCCTCTTAATAGACAGAAGATTAATAATAATAACAATAATAAGATTAATAATAGATTCAAAGTTAACAGAAATAAGATCTTTATTAAAAGCCAGAAATCACTTAACATGATTTAGATATGGTAGAGGCAAAGAAAAAAATTAATTTAATCTTTAAATAACCTTAAGTTCAACTTGATAATGTTACTGCTATAGTTAATTTGTTTGTTCCTTATTTTGAAGAAGAATAGCCATAAGATTAAAATTAAGAGTTATAATAATAATCTGAAGTAGTTTAGCAAGAGCAAACTATTTAGCCTGTAGTAGAACCTTCTAAACCTGTTGGCAAATGGGATTTTGATCCAAAAACAATTGATATTTATGATGGTGAATAACCATTAATTCAAGAAGGGGTTAGATAGATAGTAGATTCTATATTTTAATACTAATTTTAAGAGTTAGTAATTGTAAATGATGAGAGAGCTATTGAATTTGCTAGACTTCAGATTTACAATTTTCTAAAAGAAAAGTAATCATTTTTTTCAATATTTAAATAGATTGGAATCATTTATGAATGTGCCAGATTTTTCAAATTTATAATTTCATAAAGTAAAGTACAATTAAGCTAATGTTCCAATCTTTGATTTTGAATTATGAATGTGTTTTAAAAATCTATTTTTTTATAAAATAATAGTTTTTAAATTACTTATGCTTCTATTAATAATACTTTATTATTATTTAATTAAATGGTCTCTTATTAAGATGTAGGATTTATAATAATGATATATATTTTTGATAGTAATATTAAACAAAAATTATGAATTCTATGATGAATTATTTTTTAGATTGATAAAGTGTGTAAAATAGTAAAATAAAATCAACATTCTATGTTATTAAAGTAAAAAATACAGAGGAAGAATAATATTTTTTATATTTACTAAAGAGCTGATATTTATAATGTAATTCATTTTTGTCTGATTCTAATTTCTCATAATCTGATGATAATTATACTAATTATTTATTCAATTTTTCATTTGTAAATGTTAATGATGTGATAACACGATCCTTTTTTTAATTATAATTTTCAAATTAATAAGAACTTTAATTTCTATTTCAGTTTTACAATTCTCTTTAAGAATCTACATTTATTCAGACTAAACAATTTCGGGTAATTTATATCTATTATTCAAGTTAAAGACAATATATTTTTGAATTTTAAAATTGTGTCTCTAGTTCATAACTATCTTATATTTTATCAACTAATTATTATCTTTATTCTTTGACATGTTTTAAAAGGACATAATTTTCATCCTCCAATAATCTTAATTAATGTCTAAGATTAGAAATTTCTTCTGCTTCAGTAATTGTCATAGCTTCAGCAATTGAATTCATTTCTTAATCTTTTTATTCAAGTAATAATGAAAGACTTCTATTTTCATCAATCAATGTATTAACCATTTAAGACAAAGTAACAATATCATGAGCTTATTGTCTTAATTCAGAATTTATTTCTTGATTTTGATTTTCAAAACTCTCTATTTAGAGTCTTGTCTGTTCTGGATTAAAAGCTTATGCTTGTTGAGGTTTTATGGCATGTAATGGAGTCAATTTAGGATAAAGTCTATAAAATGTTTAAGGATTATAGTTTTCTTATTGGCTAGAGGGTAGAATGGAATTTTGAATTCAGCTTAATATTCCTAATATAAAGAAAACTTAAAATTTTCTATTAGTCTCATCAAACTTTGTTCTATTGATTTTAGTTAATTAATTTTATATTTTATTGTAATTTGATGTGATTAAGTTTATTAGTTTGAAGAATAATTTAATGACGATTTTAAAGTGTTGATGTATTTTTGAATTAAAAATGAAATAATGAAATTTTTGTTTGATTAATTTTAATATAATATATTATATACCAGATGGATAATTAGACATATAAGGTTTCACTCAACATGTATGATTTGTCTTAAGGAATGGCCAGACAATTTTCACCTATGTTTTTGGGGAAATAAATAGATGCTATTTGGCATACTGGAATAGTCGTGTATGGAAAAGAATATTATTTTGGTGGTGGTATTTGTGCTTAAACTCCAAAATCAACTATATATGGATATCCAATAGAGGTTCATAGTATATTCTAAGAATTAGGAAAGAGAACTGGGAGAAACAGAAATACCTCAGAATACTTTTGAGGAATTCTTGAGAAGCATAAGTTCAAATTATACCATGGAGAAATATGATCTATTTAAAAATAATTGCAATAATTTTACAAATGAATGTGCTTAATTTTTAGTTGGAAAAGGTATTCCTGAAAATATTACAGGTAAATTATTATATCTCTATTCACATTAGGATTGCCATAAGAATTTTTAAATACTCAATTAGGTTAAATGCTTAAACCCATAATAGAGCAAATCACCAATAAATAGGCAACTGATTAGACTGAACATTTTAATTAATTCTACAATTAAGAATTAGAGGCACAACCAAATTTCCAAAATATAAATCCTTAAATAATAAACTAACCAATACCTTAACCACAATTGAGTGTTCCCTTGAACCAACCAGTTAAGGTAGCCTAATAACCTCCACAATAACAACATTCATTAACAGATACTAATGTTACACCAATAGAAGATTTAGAATCCTTCTTTTGTTTGATAGATAGTAGTCCTTAATGTGTTATCGATTTTTATACAGATTGGTGTGGACCATGTAAGACAATTAAACCAGTGTTTCATAAGTTATCACTTGAACATCAACATATCAATTTCTATAATGTGAATATTGACAAAGTAAGCATTCAATTTTTTATTATTTAAGGTCAGAGAAATTGCAGATTCATTATAAGTGACTAGCATTCCAACATTTATTATTTATTAGAATGGACAATAGAAAGAGAGATGGACTGGTGGAAATCAATAAACATTAATAAACAACATATAAAAATTAAAATGAATTCAATATAATAATTATATATTTGCAAATTTAAATTTATCAATATTTCAAAACATATCATCTAATTCTTCTTAATTGATTCCACCACTTTTAATTGAAGAGATTCTTTTAACCAAATAAGCACTTCCATTTTTATCTTCTTCATTAGTTTTAATCTTTTTCACAATTGAATCTTAATCATCATACATTCTTGGAGATAACTTTCCTCTTAATTAATCTATATCGGTAACATTAGCAATATATATTTTCATATTGAATTCATCTTCATTTTTAAAGTTTTAAAGTTTTCTCTAATTTAACTCTATAGCAAATTAAGAAATTGGAATTCTTAAAAATAGAGGCCATGCTTCTGGTTTCAATTTCTTTATACCTAAGAAATACGTAAGAGATTTAGTATAGTCTCTTTCAAGATTCTCTTCTCCATCAGGTGTTATTCTCAATTCAAAACTTTCAGTATCATAAGTAGCTTCATTATGTCCAACCAATTTTAATAATTTTGGTAATTGGGCTTCACAAAAACCAGTCCATTTATGAAAATTCTCAGAACTCTTAGAAACAATAGAAATTGCAACAAAGTATTAAAAACAATCAAAAAAATCAAATGGTCTCAATACTTCATTCCAATCTCCTAATTTTTAAGCTCCTCTCTAGAATTCATGAAAGATTGTTTAAAAAGTGATCTTATTGACTTTGAATGTTGTGTTAAAAAATGGATATGCAGGAGTTATAATTTACATTATCTTATCATTTCTTTTATCTTCATCTTTCTTCCAACAAAGTGTTTTAAAGGTTTCTATTTCTGGACTATAAATTTATGATAAATAAATCTTACTCTGATTCATCAATCACAACTGGTATTTTCCAATTCCATTAAGAATAAATTTAGAAAAATAAACTAATAGTTTAACATACATCCACTCTTGGAAATAATTAACAAATTTTAGCCATTAATATCGCCCAACTAATACCTCCCAAATAACCAATTATATTGCTTGATACTTTTCTTTTCTTTGCCCATTACTTTATTATTCTCAGAGCCTAAACAAATTATGAATGATCAGGCATTGATTTACTTATCAAAATACCATTCTTTCTACCATTTAAAGCATACATAGATTTATCTTCACTTTATAATAAATTTCTTCTTAATTCATCTAAATTCTCATCTATATTTTCAGGAACTCTATCTGAATTTAATTAAGCAAAGTTAATATCTATATGAAATCCTTTATAAATCATTTTTATAATAGGATTAGAAGTACTTTCTATTTTATTTATCTATTCCATTCCTTATTCATTTGATAATAAATAAAATAATCTTTAATACATTTCAATCATAAATACCCATTAAAAAATTATTCCCTTCTATCAATAAATTCTGGAGCTATACAAATTAAATCTATATCAGATTTGCTATCTGCAACTCCCAATAACACTGATCCATAAGGTAACAATACAGCAGAACAATATTTTAAATGATCCTCATTAATTCTTTTTTCTTTTGCACATTATTAAGACCATTTTTTAACTATCTCACCCAAATATACTTAAATCTCTTTGCTTTTTTATTGATTTTCTTCAATTGCTTGTAAAGAATCTGCTTCAATGAAACTAAGTAATTAGCTTTTATTGCATTAATGATGCATCATATTTTGATCGTAATCAATTCTACCATGAGCCTTCCTTAATTCATTATTAATCTCTTGACTACTCATTCTAGGAGCCAACTCCTTTATGAAGTTTATTAGCTCATTACTAAATTCCATTTTTTATAATTATTTAATATTTAAATATTCTATAGTAATATTATTAGTTAATCAAAAAGTATTCCTCATAAGTACTTCCACAATTCTTATACTAATTAACATTTTATATGATAGGATTATCTCTAAAAATTAAATTAATAATATAATAATCATAAATTCCATGAGCTTCTAAGTAAATTACTTAAAATTTATCTGATAGACAACTGATTCCAAAAAAGAAGAATTTAGAAAGTATTTAGAAAAAGCTGGTGTTATAGATCAATTGACTCGAGTATTAGTGGGATTATATGAAGAACCAGAAAAGCCAAACAATGCTATTGAGTAATTTATTCAATTTGATTTTTTAGTTATGTTAAAAAATACTTAGGATCTCCTGTTGACATTGATGTTGACAAACTTAAATTAGAATATGAAAAACTTAAAGATGAAAATATTAAATTGAAAAGGGAAGTAGCTGATTTAAAAAAAGAAGTAAAGTATTCTCCCTATAAAAGCTATAAGCAGCCTAATAAGAATAGAATTGATATTACATATACAAATAAATTTTACATTACTAATTAAATATCTATCATATTCAAATGGAAAGAATAATTATTTTTTTTTATTCTATGATGAGTGATATTAGTCCTTTCTTACTAACCTACAAATCTTTGATTGAATGACATTCAAACTTATTTTGAGTTTACAAATCTTCTGATGATATATATGCTATCACTTATATTTAATTAAAAAATCCTTCTTCTTTATTTTATTTCATTCTTGTAATGACATTTTACTAGGTTTCTTATTGATTTGTACTCAATATGATTAATTTTCCTTAAAAATATTCTAACTCCTTGATATACTTATTATTAAATAAAATATCATTTAATTTGAAGAAGCCCTTTTATTAATAAGAGTATTGTATGATAGTATTATTTACTAAGATTGCTAATAAATATGAATTTTCTGATTTTTCAAAAAATTTGATTATAGAACTAGAAAGATCAATGTTAATTTTATTTATAAGTTGAGGTTTCAAATTAATAGCAATTTAATCTAAATTATTTTGTAATTCTCTAACTAATTAATTGACTGTTTCAAAAGGTTCTTCCTATTCAATTTTATTATATTTTTATTAAATTTAGTCCATATTACTATCTTCATAAAAATCATTTACAATCTTAGTAATATTTTATGTTTAATTAAATTCTATATTTTATTATACAATTATTTTAGTTAAGAATGTTTTTGGTGCTATTTAAATTATATTTGTTTTATACATATTTTTCCCTAACAGAAACATAACAAATTTCTTAACTAAAACAAGTGATTATCCTTTAAGAAATCAAATAATTTTTATAGATCTACTTCTATTTTATAGAGAGGTGAGTTTATATTCTCACATTCAACTTCTTATTCATTTCCTGCTTTTATTGCACATAAATTTAACCAAACAAAAAAGTTTTTTAAATGTAACTTAGTTTAATGACACTCCATTTAAAATCTACTAAATAACTTTTAAAACTTTTAGACTGTATATTATAATTCTTCAAAAGGAGTTTAGTGTAACCCTTAATAAAAGGTCCTATTTAAACATCAGTTAATTTTTTACATGTTTTTTGATTAAATAAAGAATTTTAGGATAATTAAAATTCTTGATATGATATTCATCAATGAATCCTAAATAATTACCTAAATATTATTGAAACTATTTGTTATATTCTTAAATTAAATATATATATTACCTCATCCATTTTTTATAAAATTTTAGTATTATACAGTTATTTTTGAAAGAATTAAACAAGTTATTTAGGACAATCCCCTTTTTGATAAAATTGAACAAAATGAAAATTTATTGTTTCTTAGGATCCAAAGGCTGCCAATGGTCCTAATATATTTAATTGATAGCATTTGAAGAGGTCTTATAAATGAGTATTTAATAATGGAATTGATGTTTTTAAAAAATTAAATAGTTCATTTAAATAAGTCAATTCTTAAATGTATTTCTAGATATAATGAATGTTATACTAAAATTTATTGATGTTTAATTAAACTAATATCATAAATTTCAACAGTTGAATTTGAAAAACAGTGCAATTCATTTTCTAATTGATATAATTAATTAATATTTTTATGATCTATTTCTCCTAAATGAAAAATTCCATTAAAATTATAGGCGATCTATTTATTAGTTAAAGAGAATATGATGTTATTTATTTATTATTGTTTTAGAAAACAAAGATTTTACCAATTTTCCCTATTATAATTAATAAAATTACAAGTTGGTGGTTGATAATTGAATTATGTCTGCTTATAATTCCTATTCTTCAAATATTTAGGTATTCACTTATACCAGGAGTATTTAAATTATTTTATCTGTATTTTTGAGTAAAGAGGATTGAATAATTTTTTGATTAGAATCTAATTGATACAAACAAAATTTATTTCCAACAATATAAGTCAGGAACATAGCTAATTACAAAGCTGTAAATACTTTCCAATATAATATTGCTAATAGCATCGTCTTCTTAAATAATAAACATTCTTTGAAATTATTAGCTTACTCTGCATATTTCTAATTAATTATTAACATATAGAATTGCACAAACATCCATAGTTTTACTCCATTTAACTAATTAGATTTCTTGAGCCATAACTTTATCTATCCAAGGAGAAAATTATTAGATTTCCATTTACAATGATATAATTATTTGAGCAATATATTGAATTCATTCAAACTAATTTTATCATATATAGATATATACAATTAATATTTAAGACTTTTCTGAATATTATCTATGAATAATAAGAAAAAAACCTTAATTACTCATTTCCTAATAACATTCTAAATTATTTTATATATTTTTAAGTATAATCATTAAAAAAAATTTAAACTTTTTATTATCTTATTTTTTATTGCAATAATTTATTAAATCAATAACTTGTCATTTTAAACATAGACTTAATTTTTTAATCTTTTTCTAATACAAAAAATATTGTAATGTAAGATATTTTCATCATAGAATTTAATATCTTTATTTTTATAAATTTCATTTAAAGACTAATAAAGTGATTTTATCTATATAGTAAGTCAATACTTTAATTTACCAATTCAAATGTAGAATATATTATGAATCAATTATGTATATATATAATGGAGTTTAAAAAGTGAATGTATGAAAGATTATATCAAGAAGAAGAAGAAGTGATAATTTTAATATCAGTCAATTGCAATATCATTAATTGATAAACTATTAACAGCCTATTTATGTCCCTTTAAAGTTCTTAACACAGTAGCATTATCAGTTTGCCATATTTTAGTAGTTAAGTCTGATGAAGCTGTTATAATATATTCTGAGTCACAAGAGAATGCACAATCCCATACCCATTTACCATGTCCTATAATTTTCTCTATATTTTAATACCATATAAAGTTGAAAACAATTCCCATTTCGGATATTTGTCATTTCCTTAATTTTTTTCATTCAAAGTCCATAATTTAACTGTTTTATCAGCACTACATGTAGCCAAATATCTTAAATCTGCAGAAATCAATGCTTTGAGTATATAATCTTAATGTGCTTCAAATTTATATAACAAACTCTATTCAGTAAGATCCATATTATTCATCACATAAGTATGACATTGTCCTTATGAATCAGCAGCAACAATCTGACTAGCATTATAGGCAATCGAAATTGATCTAATACCAACTTCAGGACAAGGAGATAATTTTAATCTTACCTTGTTTTATTAGAAATCATATATCTTCACATTCCCCATTTAATCTCCAACTATTAATTCAGTTTCATTAGGATGTAAACATATTGTATTTAATGGCTCTTTCTCCTAATATTCTCTTGATAAATCTACATAATTATTGAAATCAAATACTATTTGATCTGAGATCATGGATTCTTATAAATCCATCTTCAGAACAAGAATAAAAGAAATTGCTATCCTTTAAAAATCCTATTCCTGTTATATTATTTTTATATCCATCATAAGAATAAACGGGTTGTTTCTTCTAAGAGTTCAAATCATAATAGGAAGCAAAAAAATTGCCACCTGCTGCCAAATACTTCTTGTCTTAAGATATATCAATTTTATTCACTATCAGTTTTTCCCCATAAGATATCTCTTCTTTTGACTGTCCTGTTGTAGCATCCCAATATACAAATGTATGATCATAGGATGATGTTACTAATATAACATCATTTTCTGACATTTATTTATATAATAAAATATAAATTATAAAATTCTCCATCATTATTTTATTCAAAGCAATTCAAATAATTACTATTAATTTCTTAAATTGTCTGTCTTACTAGATTTTATAGCCCTATTATCTTTTTGAAATATTTTATTTGATCTCTTTATCAAAATTCTTCCTATATAAATAAAAATTATACAGTTATAATAACTTTATTCATTTGCTTAAATGATCTCATAATACTTACTACAGTTAATTAGAGATCTTTAAAGGGTTTTGTGAGAAATCTAAGCTTCCAAATAATTAATTTAAAAGGGCTATAGTTCTAGCATATATATATATATTTTTGGAATTAATTATTTTACAAATAGAATTTATCTTAACCTAATCAAAATATTGTTCGTTAGTCTATTTTATTTAGATTATATAATTTTTGTTTATTAAGGTTGTCAAAAAGATTATCTACTTTAATAAATTAATAAATTTGATATGATAGTTTAGAATTACAAATTGGAATTAAGTAAATACTGTTGAAAAATATCATATAAGTAATTATATTTAATTTGGTGGGTAATTAATATTAAACTGTTTCAAATTGAAATACCATACTTAAAAATTGATTAAGTAGTAAATAATTATGTTAATACAAATATAAAGATTCTAAGATCGATAGTTTATTTTATAGATTGAATAAAACTTGATAAGATTTCTATTATTTTTATTTATTAATTAATAGTGATATTTTTTATAAAGATATTATTTTGTAAAAAATATTATATTAAAAATGTAATTCTATAAAAAAAGAAAAAACCTAGTATTCTAATACGAAGGGTGGTAAATTTAAAATTAATTTAATATTTTTTTAAGATAGATGTCTTTATATAGATAAATAAATTGATTTAGAATTTTATTATTATTATTAATATTCAAATTAAAACAATAGTATGAAATTGCCATTTACGATGTAAGTATTAAAGTATTATGGAAAATAGATCGGATGATATACATAAAATAATTGGATTTGTTTGTGCTAATTTAATTGAGGTTGTTTTGTTAGTCTATTATGCTACTTTTATTTCGGGCTAGTCGAAGTAATGAAATATTTTTATATTAGGATAACTCTGCTTATATTGGATAATAATTAATTAAATGCCTATATAGGTTTATCTATAACTGGGAGTGTATTTATGATGATCACTTGGTTGTTATAGATTTATCTGATTTACAAATTTAATCAAAAAATCTTAATAGCAATTTTTGTTATCAATACAATTTCTATATTAATATTATTAATTGGAATGGGAATTGGATCAGCAACGGTAATAATACAAGAGTTATGATTTCAGTTTAATGTTAAATTGTACACAGATAAAAGTTATAATTTTCCAGTGGGACTTTGGTTTATATAATTATGTTTATATATCATGAGTTTAGTGAGTTTACATAATTTTAAACAATAAGCAGAAGGGAACGTAGAAAATGTAGATACAAATAAAAAGAAAGAGTAAATTGATGATTCAAAGAAGCAGGCATAAAACTCAACTACCTAAGCAAATTAAAGTTAAGTTGTTATGATGGGAAATAATGAATCTCAATTCACTTAATAGCAATGAGTTGTATGAAATTCATAATAAATTATTTTATAATATCATTTTTCATGGTTGAATTGTAATTAATTCACATATTCTATTATAGGGATGCAAAGAAGCAATTAGCAATTAGTAATGTAGCACTTCTCATGATAGAAATTGTTCTATTAACAAAATATTCTTATATGAATGAGCATCCACATCGAAATGAAAGTTTGACTTATGTGAGATTCGCAATTTCTGGATAAGTTTTCATGATGTTAGCATTTCTGGGATTGATTGCAACTTACTTTTTCTAACATAGATATGTGAAATTTGCAATACTTGGTAGTCTATGGCTAGGATTTGTATTAGTTTTTATTGGTATGATAGTTGGGGCTAAATACGTAATTCATTTTATATAAATTTAGTATAAAGATGGTTATGACACTATTGCATCAACTTGGTGGATTGAAGTAGGATTAACTATCTTAGGATTTTTGAATTTCATTAAGGCTTTTAGTAATGAACCATAACCTAATGAAGAGTATCAGAGATAAGTGTGAGTTTATGTATATGCAATCAATTCTACATATTCTATTTATTCTATATTTTTTTATTTTTTTCATTAGTTAAATTAAAAACTAATTATAGGAAAATGAAATCAAAATATGAAAAAGAAAGAAATGATATTGAAGTATTAATAAAGATAAGAATAAATAAAACAGAAGATAAGAAAAATAAATGAAAAAAAATAAAATATATAATGAATTTTATTGATAATCAACTAAATTAAGATAATCTTATTCAAGAAAAAAATAATTATGTTATATATTTAAATAATAAACTATTATAACTAAGGTACTCCAGTAACCAATATCATTTTATATAACTAAACCATCAATTACAAAAAGCTGACTCAATTGTGAAATAGTTAGCTAACAATAATTTATTCAAGTAAATGATATTTAATTACTAATTAAAAGGAATCAAACTTGATTTTACAAATAATGCAATAAAAATTTGAATATTTTAGAATCTATTGCATTATGACTACTCGTGAAACTGATAATTTAAATACATTTATATAAAGAATGGTTTAATAGACTGTGTTATTATTTTTATAAACTAAAGTACTTAAAGTTTCTATTAAACCTTTAAGTACTTTCATTTATTTTTGATGTAACTTAGTTTATAGCAAATCAAGGATGATCTATGATTGAATAAAGATTAGCTTAGTTTTATTGATTTTATTGTACTTCAGAATGTTTTACATCAATTTATTATTTTAATTCATAAAAATATTTAGTCCTCAAATCTACGTTTATAATAATTTCTAATTACTGATTTTGCCATTCAATAATCCAATAACTAACTGTTTTAAAATTATATCTATAAATATAATAAGATGTTGGATTGTCCTAGAAAATATAAATTAAAAAGAATATCGAAAATCCTTAATTCACAAATAAACTTCAGGAATAAAATCACAAATCTGAATAATCAAAACAATTTCCATTTGAATAAAAGAAACCTCTTTTCAAAATAATTCGTAAGTCCCCATTATTAATGAAACCAAACAACAAATATTAAATGGCATCTAAAACATTAATCCAAATGGTTCTAATGTTCTAATAAAGAATCCAGAGAAAACTCTTATATATATATTGAGACACCAATTCCTATCACTAATCTTCAAATAAATAAAGAAATGAGATTAAGAAACTAATAAAGAACAAATCTGACAACATCAATCATATCAGCAAAAAGAAAATGATAAACTCAAGCCAAATTCATTTGATATTGAATTATATTTAATAGTTCCAAAACCAAGAAGTGTTAATCATTCTCTAAATATTATTAACTATTAATTAACCCATTCAAAATTTTTGATAATGATCAAAATTTCGTAAGTTTAGGTGTCTTGAAATAACTGAGTATCTTCTGTCTTGATTGCTGATTTGTTATAAGACACAAAGTATCCAAAGAAAAAAGCCTTAAAAACAGCATTGGAAATGAGTATGAAGTTGATATATGATATTTTTGAGACATTACTTTATTTTTTAGATATAATATATATGTGTTATATAGTAAAAATTATAGAAAATATTACTGCCTTCCTTCTTATAATCAGTTTCTCTCTTTGGTACTCATAATATTATTATGATGATATTTGTAAATCTCTGTTATGTAAAGCCATCAAATTTGTAATTTCTCTTAACAAAATAATTCTAAAGAAGACTAAATGTTTTGTCTTTAAAGACATGTAAGTGTGGAATTCTTTAGAATTTTTCCAGTAAAAACAAAATGCTAGACATTTTTGGGAAAGATACGAAAACATGTCAATTAATTTAATTTTAAATAATCTAGCCAAATCAATTTTAATATAAAATGAGTATAGTCCATTACCAGATTACAATAAAAGTAATTCATTAAATGTTATTTTCAAATTATTCAACTTTATATTATTTATAGAGTTAATTTTTATTAATTATTAGAAGTAAGGTACAAGAGACATTTTGTTTCTAGTTTTAATTAAATTTTTTAACACAAATTTTATGGGAAACTATTTTAAAACCAAACCTAAATAGAAATTTGATAGAGAAATGGTCGAATTTCTAAAATCTCGTAAACTCTAACATATTAATGAAGTAAAGAGTTATTTTTAACTAGGCTATTGATGTTGTAAATACTAAATTCCCAAATTCAAAGTATTTAGAGTACAGTGATTATTGTGATGTATTCAACTCAATATTAGAAATTTGGACATAACCTGTATTCTCTCTCTTGTCCTCTAAATCTACATTAGAAGGGGCTAATGATATTTATGAATCATTAGCTGTTTTGGTAATTAAATGAATTAACTTAAAGACAATATTTAGTGATGAAGAATAAGAACTCAAATTACAGTTCATATTCCAATTATTTGATACTGATAAGTCAGGTGAAATTGAAAAGGCTGAATTAGTAGTAGCTCTGGAAACATGCATTCGGGGTTTATGTAAATTAGTCCATTTACCTGCTCCTTCAATTAAAGACATCGATTTTTATGCTGAAAGATTATTTTTAGAGTTGGATAGAGATTACAGTTATACTATATCATTTAATGAATTTAAATTCTGGATTATCGGAAATTTTGAATTATAAGACTTTCTATTAAAATATGCACTTATCTAAACTTACGAAAATGCAAGAAGAAGATATAAAGAAAAGAGAATTCTCTATGAAAACTTTTTTATCAATGCAATTGGAAATGAAAAATGTGAATTATGCGAATTAGAATCTATTAAACAAATACTTTTTACTGAATTCAATAATTAATAATTAGAAATACTGTAGTTACTTTTTAAAACTTTATAAGATTCTTCTAATGCTTACTTAGATCAAAAGCAAGATGGATGGATTTGTAAATAAGCATATTAAGATGTGATGAATGCTTGGGCTGCTTTTGATGCTTCTGATATCAATTATGATAATGAAGTCTCTATGTTAGAGTTGAAATATTTAATCTATGCATATGAAGGAGATAAACCAGATTATTACAGATTATAAACAGAAATGGAAATTCTAGATATGGATCAATCAGGTAAAATTACAAGAGATGAATGGATTAAATACCTTTGTGTATTAGAAAAAGGTTAATATATTTTTAGGGGAACTTTGTAGCATTAATTTAATGAATATGATAAAGATCATAATGGTATGCTATCAATTAAAGATATTAAAGATTTATTGAAAAATTCAATGAAAGATTTGAGAATCAGTTTTAAGGTAATAATTTAAAAATTATATATAAGAAATTAAAATCTGATAAAAATTTTGAAGAAATGGTAGATGATCTAATAAATGAAATTGTTAAATCATTATAAAATGGAACTTAAGGTCATTAAACTCATTAGAATTAGATTTTATTTGTATTATGTAAATAATTAATTTAGCTTACTTGGAATGAATTTAAGTCATTTATGGAGAAAGCAACCCATAAGTAGGATTAACTTCGCTAGTTTCTAGCCAAACTTTGATTTATTAATATATTAAAATAATTGCTATGAATTCAATTAAAAAAATCCTAAAAAAGAAAAGATTGTTAAAACCTTAAAAAAAAGAAAATAATCAATAACATAGCCTGAATCAGAATTAATTTAATAATTAAAGCTAACTCATAAAGAAGTATGATATTTTCAATATAAATTTTAGTAAATTAATATTAAAGGTCAATTTTAATTTG